>VWZI01010881.1:688746-771439 GCA_013396835.1 Psilopogon haemacephalus
GCGGCGTGGCGGGAGCGCGCCCTGCCTCAGCGCAGGCAGCTGCTCGCTTTGCTGAGCAAACTGGAAGCAGGATCTTGTGAAGTCCCTGCTGTTGGCAGGAGATTTTTAGCAGTAAGTAGCGGCTTTATAAGGAATATGCTTTGCCAGGGGACCCTCCGCCAGGGAGCAGTGGGATTCTTATTTTTTAATGGACTTTTAATAAGTAGGCCACGACGATAATCTTGACATGGGAGTCGCTTCATTTCTACATGTAATTATCTCCACTTTGCCCTCAAGCTCCCTGCAGCCTCCAAGAGCAAATAAGACCACCAACCTCTCCGAGAGAAGAGGAGCAAGAGAAGAGCACAGGGCCACTTGAAATGCTATTTGTGGCAGACCTCATCAGCTCCTCTCATCCCGTGTAAGAGTCAATCTCTTCTCAGAAATCAATTAGATCTCACTTTTAGTGTTTAAAATGCTTGAATCCTTACCAGCAAGAAAATCTGTGCTTGGAGCACAGGCAGCACCAGGAATGTGGTGCCACATCTCCCAGTGCTATCCCAGTGCCATCTCCTCCCTGTGTGCTACCCATCCCTGCGTTGTCCTGCCATGTCTTTCCCGGTGCTGTTCCACCTTGCCTCACATCCTTCATCCCATCACCATTTCTGCTGAGTGAGACTGGGCAGGTGCAAGCAGAGTATTGGGGCAGCCCAATGCTGCTGCTCCCCAACCCCAGCCAGGCCACAGGATGAGGAACCTGTGTAGCGTTAAAAATAACCCAGGGCCCACCTGGGACAAACTACTCCCAAATGAGCATTTCTTCTGCAGGTGTAGGCAGAATCTGACCTGCTTCTGAAGAGACTCACTAAGCAAAAACCCCACCAACAGCAACCCTCTGGATTTAATCACCAGAGAATCAGAGACTGGTTTGCACTGGAAGGGACTTTTAAAGGTCATCTAGTCCAAGCCCCCTGCAGTCAGCAGGAACATCTTCAGCTAGATCAAGTTGCCCAAAGCCATGTCCAACCTGACCTGCAACGTTTCCAGGGATGAGGCTTCTACCACCTCTCTGACTAGTGGCTCACCACTCTCATTGCACAAAATCTCTTCCTTCTATCAAGTCTAAACCTCCCTCCTTTGGTTTAAACCCATCACCCCTTGTCCTGTCACAACAACCCCTGTTTTCTAATAGGCCCCTTTTAAGTACTGAAAAGCCACAATGAGGTTTCCCTGGAGCCTTTTCCAGGCTGACCAAACCCAGCTCTCTCACTGTTTTCTCACAGGTGCTCCAGCCCTCTGATCATTTTTGTAGCCTCCTCTGTGCTATGCTTTTTCTGTGCTATGTGTTAGAATCTAACAGCCACAAGCTGACCCAGCCTGACCTGGGAAAGCAGGTCCCATCAGCACCACCCTCAAAGGAGGCCCTGGCTCCCCAAGGCAGGTTCTGGGGTACAAAGGAGATGCATTGCCACTCCCTCCAACTCCTGGCAGGATTTCTACAAAACATTCGTGCCTTCAGTATCTGAAAATCCCACCCTAAAAGGACTCTCCCTAGCACAACCTCCCTTTGTGGCACAAACTCAGCTGTGCTGCCCCACCAGCCCCCATTGTCTCCCCTCCTCGGTGCTGTGCCCTTCCCAAGCCTGCAGGAGGACTCTTCCAGCACTTCCCTGCACACAGCCTCCCAGAGAACGGATGCAAGCGAGGAATGGAAATACTGGGAGTATCACAGCACCAAAAGTGCACCTCAAGACACCCCCCCAGGAGCTCTGGGGAAAGCTGTTCCAGACTGTATGCAATAGCTCTTGTTCTGCATCTCCCTCCTACTGGTATTTGTGCAGCCAGCCCTTGGCTCTTAAAGCTTGTCTGAACATCTCACCTTCCACCTGAGCCACAGGAAATGTTCACTGCATCTTCCCCCTCCAGAATCATGGAGCTGACCTTGCTTTTAGAATCAATAATGTTCTGGCTGAGGTCTGCTCCAGTAAAGGTGCAATTTACTCCTCTCAGAGCCCAGCAGCCACTGTCTCTGAATGATTTCCAAATAATCCTGTTCCCCACTTGCTTGAGCAGCCTTTCCTTTTACTACAGTCAATGCAGCAAGTCCCTGCATCCAAAGGCTAGCACAGAAGGAGACTCCCAACAGCAGCACAGGATCACAAGTGCCCAGGCTGGACCAGATTCATCAGCGAGGTCAAGCAGTGTGGGAAGATCTGCAGCTAGCAATGCTTGTGAAACCCCAAATGGTACCTGCTTGGGTGCAGGATGGGCAGTTCTGTGGCCACAGGAGTAGGCAGGCAGATGCAGAGCAGAGCATTAGAATGTCTCTCTCTCTCTCTCTCCCCACACTTGTTACTTGCTCAACTTAGCATTGAAACCAGAATGAGCTGTGCTAAATGTCTCCAGCACTAACAAGAAACAAATGTGGCCTCATGTTCTAGTTGCTGTGATCTAACAAAACAGACCATGGTAAACACTATAAAAATGTACTGGAGGGAACCACCCTGCGTTTGCTGCGAGAGGGACTGGATAATCTAATAGGGCTTTATCCATCCCTAATGTCTCTGAAAAAAAGAAGGGAAAATTGGGCCGTGTCCATGACATTCGTCATGTGCTAGCTATTCTGATGTCTTCATGCTGCAGCCAGGCTACCTATCTGCCTCCCAATCAGCAGCTGGACCCGAGTGCTGCTTTTTATGGCCATGCAGCGTGAGGAGCTGCTGATGTCAGTGGTGGCACAGGCCAGGCCAGTTTTCCCGTCCCTATCCCCACGTTATCTGCAGAGATACTCCCTCTGTAGTCACCTCACTCTCTTCATGACGTGGATAATCATTCAGCTTAATGGACCTGGAGATCTATTAGTGGGACCTTCCTCTGGCTGAAAGCCAGATTGTATCTTGGCCATAGTAATGGCAAGGCTTGTTCCGGTCACCTACCCTCGGGCACCTTGTGGTGTCCTAGATACCCACCCAGCTCTTAACCAAAAGTTAAGGGTGCCTTCTAGCTTTGGTGCTAAATCTGCCAGCCCTCACGGTGATCTCAGACACCCTCCAGCACTTCAAACAGAGTCAGATGTCTCTGCTCAGGTGATCACCAGAAGCCACTCCCACCCAAGTCATTTTCCTCCCATCCCTTTGCCCATAGGAAGAGCCTTGAGCAGGTTCTGCAAGGCAAGAGCACCCTCACCCAGTTCACAGAAGCCTCAACCCTGCTCCCGAGCCAGCTGCCATCTTTGGAGGGATGAGAGAAACAGGCCCCACAGAGTCCCTGCACAGAGCTGCAGGCTACAGGGCAACCCCATGCTACTCCTGACACCTGGCCAGGGTCCCTGCATTCACTCCATCCCCTTTTGCAAGCATCTTGGGGTTGCTGTTTGCTTTTTTTAAAGCTACCAAGACCATGGCACGGGGGAACAAGCAAACATCAGCTGCCAGGAAACAGCATGTTCTGAAAAGCTACACAGAGCAAAACCACAGCCCCATGGCAGTCTGCAAGCAAGACCTCCAGCTGAGGAGGGGAGAAAAGAAGCACTCGGGGCGCTCGGAGCAAGTGGTGCTGAGAAGCACTGACGCAAAGCTCAGCTTGAGGGACGCCGTCTCCACGCGCTCCTCCAGCTCTTACCTGGCTCTTCCCGCGCCGCCTGTAATTCCTTCTCACAAGGTTTTTGTAGTTCTCATTCTTCTTGGTCAGATAGTAGTAGAGGACGCAGTCTGCCACCGTCTGCAAGGACAAGGGAGAGTCAGGGCACAGAAGGTCCCGGCCCCTGGCGCTGCTGGGGTGCAGATACCCAGGAGCAGCGGTCAGGCCCTGCCATCGCCAAGCGTCCTGCCGCTTCTGAAGATCTGCAGCCCAGACAGGCTTGCCCGCAGCTGCCTCCCGAAGCCCTGCGGCGGAGCCGGAGCAATGCCTGGTGTCCAACCGCACCGCCAGGGACACCGCGGGGCCACCCTGCCCAGACTGAGGCGGGGGCTGCGGGGCAGGGAGCATCCCCGCTGGAAGCACAGCAGGGGAAGGGCTGACCCCAGATGACTGCGGCCACTGCAGGCAGAGGAAGGAGGGCTGCCTGTCACCCTGTGTGGCGGGCAGGCGAGGCACAGCCTGCCAGGCGACTGTCAGCCGGCATTACTTCCAGCCGCTCAGCTCCCTGGCTCATGGACAGACCCAGATCCTGCTGCTCAACAGCCACCATCCCAACTCCAGCTCCAGGAGTGCTGCCCTGGATCCAACACACTAGGAAAATGGGACATATTCTGCTCCTGAGGAGCGCGGGGCTCGCTGCACTGAGAAATGTCCTTTGCTGAACTGGGTGGGCAGCTGAAGGCTGCCTCTAGGCCACCTTCGCGTTCAGAATTAGCACGGCAGGAACAGAACCAATCCCCCAGAGCCTTCACTCCAGGAGCTGGGTGCTGCCGCATGCTCCCGAGGGTGCCCGGGGGCTGTGTTCTGCCCATCCTTGTGCAAGGAGTGGAAGCATTTGCAAAGACAGATTGTAACTTTTAAAGTGTTAATTGGATCTCTTTCTAATCTCGCCCTGATTACACACACACACACACAGGCGAAGACAAAACCTTACAGTCATCTGTTCCAAGGGCTAAGATCACTATTTTTTTTTAATAATGCAATTTAAAAAATCTATTAATTCATTACATTGAGCCATACTTCACATTTCTCTCCAACAGGATAATGGATGTGTTCTGTATCATAATTACAGACTGATTTACAAAACGAGTACAAATAAAATTAGAAGACATTTTACAGCTTGGAACACAGACTGGATTGTGAGCATCATCCAAGTCCCACCACTTTCGGCTTTAACAAGTGGGAAAGGCTGGAAAGAGCCTGGTATCGTATGGCAACAACAGCAGTGGGAGCCTGCTGCTGGCCTCTGCTTGCTGCTTTGGACAGACAACTCAAAGGTCTTAGAGATTATTGCTCCAGCCTCAGCCATGTAGAATCAGAATAGTCTTGGCTAGAAGAGACCTCTTCAGGCCACCTGCCCTGAAAGCAGAATGGAGTCCCCCCGCAGTTTCATCCCCTCGTGGATGAAACACTGGTTGAGACAGGCAGAGGATGCAACTAACTACAAGGACCAGCTAACTACAAGCAGCAGCTCTCAACTCTTTCTTGCTGAAGACAGCACCAGGTCCATCACTCTTGTTCTAGGGATCTGCCCATATTGGCCTAGCCCACAGATGGTACCAGGACCAGAAACCTGCTCTTCCTTCAGATCTGTGTTTCAAACCTTCTAGTATCACAGAATCACAGAATTGTTTTGGTTGGAAAAGACCTTCTAAGATCATTGAGTTCAACCATTACTAACCCTACTGATTCCAAGTCTGGTGCTACATCACATCCCTCAGCACCGTATTTCTATCTTTTAAACACCTCTAGGGATGGGGATTCCACCACCTTAGTGGGGAGCCCATCCCAGTCTTTGAGAAGTCTTTTGGTGAAGAAGTTTCTTCTAGTACCTGTCAGGCCAGTTAACAGTAAAAAGGAAAAGCCCAAGAGGCACAGGACAGGCATGGGAAAGGTCAAGCCCTCCTGGGAGCAGACTCCACACATGACACCATCCCAAACAGCTGGATCAACGGGGACTCAGCCCACCCTCAAGACTTCATCCTCGAGCAAAGAGATGACCCCCCCCTTCTTTGTGCTGGGCAGCTGGGTGGCCACCCACCCTGTGTGACAGCCTGGCTGGTGCAAAATGCCTCCAGGAGATGCTGGAAAGCAGCTCTCCTCAGGCAGCTCTCGGGGTGGGCTGCAACGCCTACGCGCCAGGCTGGAAGCGTTCACACATCTCGCGGCGCTGAGCTCCCTGGCTCTCCACAGCTGAGTCAGCTCCTGGTCTCTGCAGGGAGCCAGGAGCTGTCTGGACCATGCCCGGAGCTCTGAGCCACCACCACCCACCAGCCCCAGCACCGAAAGGAGATGTGATGGAGAAGAGGCAGCGTGAGCAGGCTGAAGGCAGGCAGGGGCTTACCTTCCTGTCCAGAAAGGATGCGATCAGGCCAAAGTTCTTTGGGTGCTGCATGAACCTGTGGGAGGAACAGAGAGAAGGTTTAGTGTGGGTGTCCAGTGCTCCTTGCAGCCAAGGCTGCCATGTCCTGTGTGCCTGCAGCAGTGAGGCCAGCACCTTAAGGGACTTCAGGGGTTGAGAAAATATCCGTCCTCTGTTCAGCTTCCCAGAAAGACAGAACTTTACATTTAGCCCCATGGCTTGGAAGCTTAAATGTGCAGACGTTCACCGTGGGATGGCAGAGGGCAGGAGGCCTGGCAGCACTCAAGAGCTGCCCATCACCCAGCTCCATCCCATGGCACCCCAGCCTGTAGCAACGGCGGGACAAGCCCAGAGGGCAGCTGCACACCCAGCCAAGGACTTGAGGTTTGGCAAGAGTGAGGAATTGCCATCAATGGCCAAGCACAAACACCTCACAGCGCAGCCAGGACTGTCTCTATTGCCACACAGGACTCAGCCCAGCTGAGCTGTTGGGGGTAGCTGCAAAGGACAGGAAGGCAAACCCAAACCCCGGGAGGAAGCAGAGCTGCCATGTTGCTGAGTTGCTCAAGAGATCCCCAGTGGCACAGCAGCTCCTGCCCAGCACACAGAGATGCTGCCAGCAGGCTCGCCCGCAGCTGAGGCAGCCCAGGATGGTGCATTGCCTGCCAAGGGTGCAGCTGTCCCTGGGTGCAAAAGATGCCTCCTCCAACACATCCCTTTGCCTAGCTGGTGGGGAAGTGCTGAGGAACAAGCCCTTGGCAGGAAGCAATCCCACTAGCAGGAGGACAATTAACTGGTGCACCACCAAAGCATGCAGAGCCTGCACTGGGGCTGGAGCACAGTTCTGGCCTCAGAGCATAGAGAGGTCACCACCAGCATGGGCTCTGCCCGGGGGAGCTGAGAAGCCAGGCCCAGCCCAGCTTGGCGTATGTGTCTCTGCCTGCTCCCAGGAGCTGATGGCTCCTATGCCCTGGGCAGATGGACTGGAAGCAAGAGATGGAGGAGTTGTAGTGTGGGTGCAACGCAGGTAGAACATGGTGAGCAGGTCAGTGCCACCAGCTCTGATGGAAATTTCCTTGGGGCGGCTGGCCAAGTGCTCTCCTCTCACCTTTGCTACTCAGCCTTGCTGCCAAACTCACATTCAGGGCACTGAGCTGAGCCTGGTGAGGGCCTAACTGCAGCCATGGAAGCAGGATGTAGGTGCTGTCACCCGTATGCCAAGACCCTTCTTCAGAAGATCATTTCTAGATGATCTTTGGAGGTCCTTCTCAACCCTTACCATTCTGTGATTCTGTGACCCCCTTCAAGTTTGAGTCTGGCATTGCAGCCAAGATTCCCATCACCAAACCCCATCACCTGCAGACAGGGACTACATCTTCTCTACTTCTAGCACAAGCCTTCTGTGGGCAACAGCATGGCACAGGAGGGTGTAGGAGGTGGGAGAATGGGCAGCAATAGGAGCACAATGCTTGAACACTTAATGGGGACCCAAACCTCTCTCAGCCTTTCTGGCATTAAGTTTTGAAGGGCAAACCTTGCCCTGCTCAGATATGACATAGGCTCCAAGGAAGATCCCCTAAGACATGACTGAAAAAGTAAGTAAAATAAATGGAGTGCCCAGACAGACTGTGTCCAGCTCCAGAGCTGGCTGGTTTCTGTGCATGGCACAAACCAAGGCCTGACCCTTGGACAGGGTTTTCAAGGACATGTTATCAGTGATGTTAATGCAGTCAGGGGCAGTGTAGGTGACAATCCAATATCTTTCACAGGCCAGGCTGTGTCTCGTATTGAGAGACAGCTGTTGTGTTCTCATGGTGCCCAGTACAACAGGGCTTCAATGCCTGAATAGGATCAGGGCGTACTGAAGTCATCTCTGCTCCTCCACTAGCAAACCACAGCCCTCCTGGGAGCAGATCAGTGATGGGTTCTCAACAGACAGACCTGAAATCCTGCCCAGAAGCAAACTGAATCAGACTCTTCCTTGTGGTTAGGCTTTAACAGCTAAAATGACTCCAGACCTGGAGCTTGTCAGCCTGGCAGTGCCTGGATGCTTTCTCCAAGAGCACCAGGGCTGAACAAGAGATAGCAGCAAGATTTCATGGTCTCAGGAAGAGGCTGGCTCTGGGTCACGACCACTGATGACAACTCCAGCTCACCTTCAAACCCAGGACAGAAGCTGCGGTACACCAGGCAGCTCATCTACCTGCTCACCAGGACAAGATTCCCTCGGCCCTGCTTGCAGCTCCCAAGTAGCAACCTCTTGAAATGAGCTTTGCGAGAGCCCTGAAATCCTGCTGTATTTATGCCTTGAGCTCTGCATCACCCACGGCAATGACACAGAAACCACCGCGCACAGCAGGATGCAAGAACTGGGTGTGGGTTCTTCCAGCCCCATTAGCCAGGCACGGCCCCACCATTAAAGACTCAGCAATTAGCCTGTGCGTCATTTGCGGGCAAGCCTGGCTGTTTGGAGTGTCACACTTGAAGGCTAATTAGCAAGGAGGATTCTCTCCTACCAAAGGCTTGGAGCTGGTTTGCTTGTTTTGTTCTTTTTTTGGTCTGCCTTGGCAATTAGTTATTTCAGCTGCAAACAAAAGTCAACACAAGCAGGGACAGGAGGAGGGGTACCAGCCATGGACAGGCTTCCAGCATGCCTGGTAATCCATGGAGCCGTCCCACTATTGTCCAGAGGCCAGGCTAAGGTGGTGCTGCTGCAAGGGATGAGCTGGCCCTGGCACACCCACATACCTCCATGCCCCTCAACAGCAGTAAGCTCCAGTAGAACTCATCTGGCTGGAAGCTGAACTCCAGCTCTGTTTTTACAGACACATATGGCACACTGTGGACACCACGGATGTTCTGGTCCCCCGTGCAAACACACCTGGGCCCTGCTGCACTGTGAAATAAGGAAGGGCCTGGATGAGAGACTAAGCTGGGACTTATACAGAATGGTGGTACTCAGGGAAAGGATCTGCAACCCCCCAAGTGGTGTTGGTTGATAAAGTGAAACTGTTCTCAAGCACTGCTTGCAAAGAGGAGAAAGCGCCAGAGCTTGCACGTGTCTGATGCAGGAATGCATCCATGGAAACAGCAAATCCTGCCGAGAGCAGCAGGGAGTGCTGAGGGATGGGCACCAGCTGCGTGCTGCAGCCTGAGGAGCTCTGTGCAGAGGGCACTCAGATGCTGACAGCCCTGAGAATCCCTCTGGACACGCAGTGCCCACAGAACAGGCAGGTAGATCCAAACACCTAACAGCCTACGGAGCACTCAGCTTCCCTGCCTTTATCCTTGAACAGGCTGACACAGCAGGGATGGAGAAACAGGAAAACTTCCAGTTCTTGCCCTGTGGTGAGCAGCAGCTTCCTGCACGCCCACACGGGAGTGGGCAGCGCACATGCACGTGGGCACGAACACACCAACCCCACAGAAAGGCCTGAGGCTTCTGTGCAGGTGCATCAAGCCCGCACCAGGCTGAAGGTGACATAGCATCCTGGGCCGTGTCCCTGGCGGGGGCAAGACAATCCCTTGGGAAATTCCTGTCTCAACGTTCCAGCGCCCCGGCCAAAGCTCACGGGTGTTGGCTCACACTCGCCAAAGGCTACTCAGACAGAGGCACGTGGGCTGTACTCACTTCTCCCGGAAGGTCTCCTTCTCCTGTTCGCTCCACATGTTCATCACCTGCCGATCCTTGTAGACCTTCATGGGGTCATCCATGAGGCCGTTCATGTTGATGAATTTAATGCGCTGCTGGTCGGCATCGTAGAGCATGGGGGGGATGACGGCGAGCTGGCGCATCTGCTTCTCCAGGTTCTTGGGGGAAAGCAGAGAGAACAGTTGGTCAGCACCAGGGGCCCACAGGGACTGCGAGGGACAGATGTTCGAGGGGAAAAGGACAGGCGGAGGAACAGGAGGATTCAAAAGCAAGCACGAGGCAGCTTTATTGCTACAGCAACTGTAAATCAAATGCTGAAAGAGGCTATCGCTGTCAGCCAGGAAGCAATCTCTCATTTTGAAATAAAAGGCTTTAAGGATACTGTGTGCAAATGTCTGACTCGAAGCAAAATAGCTCCTGATCACCACAAGAGGCAAGTCAAAGCAGTGGTGGCACAGGGAGTGCAAACCTCTTCCCAGCCATCAAACCCGCAGCTTTGTGGAGGTTCAGTCCCCCAAGCCCACTCTACAAGGGGAGCAAGCGAGCTCTGCAAAGCTTTCTGAAAGGGTGGTCAGAGGGACATGTGGCACCCTTTCACTGTAGCCCTAGTGTCATTCCAGGAGGTTTCAAATGTCACCCTAACGGGGCTGTCATTCCTTCCTTCCCTCTTAGTGCAATACCCTGGGACATCATCTGACGTCTTTCTCCATCCCATTCAAGCACAAAGTTCATCCAGAGCCCCAGCTGCATGTCAGGACAGGACCGACTGGGCACACTGGTTTCCTGAAGTATTTGCAACAGAGTGGCCGATGCAATGCCTCATTTGTGTCGTCCCCTGCCAGAATGCCAGGACTGTCCATCCAGCTGAGCTTGCTGGTGGTCCCCAGTATACACGCCCTGTGGGGACAAAGGGGTGGTCTGGCCACCCTGTTTTGTTTCCTATCAGCAGGGTCACCACAAATCCTCCTTGTCACCTTGGATAGCACTGGTCAGACATAAATCCCAACCTTGACCCAGGAAGGCCAGGTCTCAAGTGCTGTGATTTTAATTTCCAGCTGGATGCTGGTTCTTGGAGAACAGCAATGCTCAGTTCTTCCAGCAAGCTGTCAACTCAGGCCTCCCCAGCACCATTGAGCAGACCTCCCTCCTCTTCCTAAAAGCACAGCCCTCTGCACAGACACAGACACTGCAACTCATTTCATCACATCTCTCATCCACACTAGGATGCCTCCTGTTTATGCTTCAGATGCCCTGAGGGTGTCCTCTCACGGTGGGAGGTCAGGGACAGCTCGAAGCCAGAGCATCGATCCAGACAAGCACAGACCACCCCAGCCCAAAGAAAAGACTCCCTGTGCAGAGCCCTGGCAGGCTGGGAGGCAGCTGGCAGGGGCTCTGCCCGCAGCCAAGAGCACAGGACCTCTCTCTTCACCTAGTAGGGTCTTGGGGTGCTGAGTGCTGTGGATGCATCCACTGCCAGGCAGCCAGCCCTCCCCTCCTCTCCAGCAACATGCTCAGGGGGAAAGCTGCCTCTGCTGCCATGCTCTCACCTCCCTGCTCATTTCAACCTCATGGAAGGGCTGGAAGCTCTCAAGGTCTCCTCTGAGACAAGCAAAGCAGTGCCTTGGGGCTCAGCAGAAGGCTCTTGGGGTGGAGTTTAGCAGCACACTGTGCAAGAGGTCAGAGGCAATCATCTAAGGCTCCCCTTGGCCACGACCTCTGCAGAGCTGTGAAATATCCTGAGACTGCTTCTGAGATGTGTGTCCTCTGGGTCATCACCTCTGCTGGCTGACAGCAAGCTGCCCAGGACCCTGAGCAGGGAGTGAAGTGCCATGCAGAGGCAGCAAACATCTCAGCTATTGCTGGGCAGTGTCTGCTCTCCCCTCCCAAACGCCATCCATTCACTGCCGCTCGCCTCCGTGCCAAGAGAGCGGAACCCTTGTGAAACCAGATCCAAACGGAGCCAAGGTCACAGGGATGTTTCAAGATGAATGGGAGCACTCCCACAAGATGTGGGCCAACTGGCTCACGTACAAACCATTCATTCCATAGGATTCCCCTGTGTCAAGCCACACAACCCATTCAAAACAAAATGAAGCAGAAAAAACCCTCCACCCGCAGCCAGGCTTCCTGCCCTCCCCACCTCCCCATCCAGCTTAAACCAACAGCCAGGAGGTGTTTGTGGGGTGCTGCCCAGGATGATCAGCACGCTGGCATCTCAGCTCTGCGAGAGGCAGCTGAATGCTGCTAAACCCTACCCACTGCCACCAGCTCCCGGGCTGACTTGCTCCGTGTTTTGATCCTGCAGAACCATTGCACAGCTCCGTTACACCTCTCGGCCAGCTGGAAAGCTGCTGAGCCTTAGATGAACGCTTCACTTGGGATCCTGCCCAGAACCTGCATTAGGCATCATGGCAACCTCCCCAGCCTCAGCGGGGCCCGAAGTTAGTGGGATTTTGTCTTGGATTTCAGCATGGGGTCTGGTGGCACTCTCCTGGGCTCCACAGAGAAGAGCAGAACGAGGGGTGAAGGGGAAAGGAAGGACAGCTCAATCTCACCTCTTGCTCCGAGAGCCCATCGATGATTTCCGACACCTCGTGCTCGCTGCGTGCGGCCGACATGGAGAGCCCACCACTGCCCCTCTGTCCTACCCTGCTGGGAGAGGCCAGTGAACGCTCAGACACTCCCTTTGCAAACCACAGTCACCACAGCTCACTGCCTCTGCTGCCCTCCTTGTTCACCTCCATAAAGGTTACACCCCCACCAGCCCATCCCACCCTGCTGAAGCTCTGACAGTGCTTCCTTCTGTCCAGACAACATCCTCCTCCTCCACATCTCCTTGGTTTAAGGGTCACAGGTTGGGATCCTCAAACTACCTTCCTTACCTGTGCCAACAGCCACCTCCTGGACTGCTGCAAGAGAAGGACATTTCATACCCAACCATATCTCCCTCCACATTATTTTCTCCTGTTTGTCACAGTGCTGCAATACCATAAAGGTGCCAGCACCAGCACTGTGCATCTGGTCTGCACACATTGCAGGATCTTTTAAATCAAAACCAACCACTGTCATCTTCCCTTCCTTCCAGCAACACCCAACAGAACAGCCACATGTCCCAAGGAAGGGAAACTTGGCTTATCAAGCACGTAAAAACTCCAGTACCATTTCTCAGTACCATTTCTCCCCTTCTATTTAAGATAAATAAATAAAGCCCTGATTAGGAAGTTTGGACCTATTGAGCTGCTAACAGGGCACAGGAACAGGATGCTGGCACAAGGATTTGGGTTCTGCACACATCCAGTGTCCCCTAGACTGAGCGGGAAGGGCTAAGATGGGAAGGACAAGGAGTTTTCATCAAGAAGGGTGGAGACCAAGAATTGGTGTCTCCTCCTGGCAGGAAACAATATGACCTCAATTGCACTTCCAGGGAGGAAGAGAAAATGAACAAGGCTTGGGACAGACAGGGGACATCCCTTTCAGTGAGATACTCTGCTCTCTCCGTATCACCTGTGGTCTGCAGACCTTTTTTCTTCCTAGCCATGCTCTGATCAACACATGTGCATTGTTTATAAAACCACACAACTAAATCCACCTGCACATCTCGCACACCTTGAGTGGGCCCACCAGCTGGGCAGCCATTAGTGATGGGCCAGTCAGGAAGCCAGCACAAGGGAGCTGCCACTTGCTCTGCTCTGGGAGATGAGCAGCAGAAGGGAGCTGGGCAGCCACGTTCCTGACATCTTTCCTGCTCTCCTGTCTCCGTGCTGAGCCACCCTGGAGCACAATCAGCAAAGCTGTTGTGTCTGCTGGCTCCTGCCTCTGACTAGAAGGGGAGAAAAGGGACTAAGAGCCACCCTAGCCCACTTCTCCCCCAACCCAGTCCCCAAAAAAAGAGAAAGGCTGTCTGATACCAGCTCAGCCCCTTCCTACCGCTTCTCCTCTAACCTCTGCATGCGCTCTTGCAGTTCCCTCTGCTTCCGGATCTCTGGGAATTGCTTCTCATAGTATTCCCTCACTTTGCTCTCCTTGGCTCGCCGTCGGGGGTTGTTTTCGATGCGCTCCACTTTTTTTTCCCAGGCCTCCATCAGCTGGTCATAGCGCTGGCAAAACTTCTGTTCCTGAAAGGGCAGAGGGAGAGAAGGAGCTCAGGAGATGTGCCCATGAAGGGCAGCTCCTCCAGGCCTGTCCCACCACGGCTGCTCAGGCCCAGCCTAAGTCACGTTGCTTAAAGCCACGCGGTCCACTAGGACGGGGACAGGCTCCAGGGGCTGTTCTCAAAAGATGCCATCAAGCACCCTCAAGCTTTTCCTGTCCAGACTCAACATCACTTTGCCCGCAGTTTCCACACCATGTCTCCTGGGAGCCATCTTCATGGCACACCCATCCAGCCACACATGTCCAACACCACCTTTTTCCTTTCGAACTGATGGGACCAGCCCAGTAACCGTAACACTGAGGTACCATTTGACCCACACACGACCCACCCTCCAGTTGCTCCTCCCTACTCCAGCCTCCCTCTCGCTGGAGGATGATGCCCATGAGTAGGTGAGGTCCACATCAAGGAGATGCTCAGCCACAAACCCTGACATCTGCAGCAGTGACAGCAGTGATGGTGCCCCAGCCTCAGGTGAAAGCAGCTGGGCCACCAGAGCAGGTTTCAGGTGCAACAAAGTGCTTCTAGGCCCCCAAAACAGGAAGCGAAAGCAGATGTTGCTCTGCAAAACTCAATGGCAAACCCCAGGTCACTTCCTGCCCCTCAGGCCAGAATCAGTGGCTCAGCACCATAGTGGGGGGAATCCAGACTTCACAGAAATAAATTCATCTCTGTCCCACAACTGGAGAGAAGTCCAAGGCTGCAGATTTCCCAGACACGCTCTGCTCTTATCTGGCTTGCTCTCAGCCACCAAATAAAAATGGTGAGAGGTAAAAAACCTGCCCAAGTCCCAGTCAGGAGGCATCTGGGTTACCCTGAGCCAAAAGGGTGAGTGGTGCTCTGGGCTCCAAGCACCAGCAGCCCCATGGCCCATCACTGGTTCCAGGCACCTGCAGCAGCCCATGGCCAGCTTCAAGCCAATCCTGGCACATGGGTTGGTCCAGCCATCTCAGACTTGACAACAACCCGAGGACAACACCACATCCTATGATCCCCATGGCCTTTTGGAGGCACCTTGACAATGCCACGGGGCAGACAAAGCACCTCAGACCCCACAGCTGAAGCAGACCAACGCTCCCACATCAAATAAATCAATTCCCATTTGCGCGCCTGGAGCCAGAGGCATTCCTGCCCCATGCGGACACATGGGAGATGTTTGGGTTTCGCAGGAGTTAAAGGAAATGCTGGAAGTGAGGAACAAGAATAAAAATAAAAGTGCTCTGAAAGCCACCAAGGGGAATCTGGTGCTGCAGGCAATGAGCTGCAGGTCATGCCAGGGGATCGCGGGCGCTCGGAGTCATCACAGCCACTGCGGCTTTACCCTTCCTGAGGCAGCATTATCAGACCCCTGCAGGGGAGCTCCCAGCCTGACAGCAAACCTGCTACGTCCTCCTGCTTCCACAGCATCGCACTTGGGAAGAGGCTAAAAATACCCCACAGAGTTTACGGAGCCTCAGTGCCAGGAGGCAGGCGGTGCCCTGTGCTGTGTGCCAGCCTGCGGCACAGCCAGGGAACAGCCCAGCACGAGGGCTCAGGCTGGTGAGAAGCTTCAAGGCTTTGGAAGGTTTGCCATTCCTCTGTGGGAACGAGCCAGCACTGGGTCCTGCACTGCCACCACTTCGCATAGGCACTGCACTGCCCATGGGCTGTTTCCCAGCTGGTTGTGCATCTTTCTCCTCCTTTCCCTCCACTCTTTGAGACAACTCCATGAAACCTTTATCCAGAATTCCTCTTTTAAGGAAGTGGCGTTTGCAGGTGGAAAAAGCAACATCAACACTTCACACCGCTGATTTCCCCAGCAGCTCGTGGCCTGGCAGCAGGGTGGGCAGCAGCAAAGTTCCCGCACAGTTGAGCTCTTCTGACTGGCATCTGCTTTCTTGAAGCCCCTTCCCACCATGAAGTGAAGAGATCCTTCCTGCCACACAAGCTTCATAGCCCACGACAACAGAAGCAGCAGCCCTGCCTAGCACTTTACAGCCCAGCAGGGTTTCATGCTCCCTGCAATCTTCTCCATCCTTCAAAAGCCAAGATCACAGGCACCTGAGAGCATTGTGCATTCCCCAGATCTTCACAGCTCCGTCACCAGAAGCTCTCGGTCGGGCACTTCAGAAGCAGAAGTGTCTATTCCCTCTTCAAGCATCCTCTGAGCAGCCTTAAGCAAGCACGTCCATTCCCGAGCAACCATCTGTGCTGGCTTTTAGCATCGGTGCTTCCTCTGCTCCCCTTCCCAGCTGGGCTCAGCAGCCCATCAGCCTCTCAATCAGAGGAGCGCTGGCGAGCCAAATCGGACCTGACATGCGTATCTAAAAATGGATGAATAGTAACGCCGCCGTAGCAGCTGAAGGCACTTTGGAGGCTGTGCCAAGCCCCAGCCCTCCTACAGCCCACGCTCTCGCAGCTCCGGGGAACGGAGCAGCTCTTTGGAAGGGAGGGGAAGAGCGAAGGTGACAGGAGGAACCAGTCCAATTCCTTTGCAAGCCCCACTCTTTTCTTTCCCTGGCTGATGGAGAGAAAGGTCTTACAGCTAGCACGGCTCCCTCTCCTCTTCTCTCCCTGCAGCATCGCCTCTCTGACGGCAATTAAACATCTTCGGCTACGCCGACAGGAAGAAGCCCTGCAAACGCTCTGCTGTGGGGCTCCCAGGGCTGGACCCCGCAGGGACCAAGCTCTGACCCCGCTCCGGCCAGCCTGGGGTAGCGACAATAGCCCAGAAAGCAAAAGAGCCAGAAAGAAACACTGGCACGTAGATGGGCTTTGCTAAAAATAGGGTCTGCCACAAAACAGGCAGAAAAATAGCTAAGCGTACCCATTTTGCAAACAGAATCAGCAAATGCATTCACTTTGCAAATTCAGCAGCCGTATGTCGCCTATTTTGTAGAATAGGCAAAACGCTTCCCTAAACTGAAAAAATCCCCTTTCAAGGACACTGAATAAAGCGGCTGGCAGAAATTCACCTACTTTGCATGACAGCGACTTCACCGCAAGTCGGACTGCAGGAACCCTGCGCTCGCAGCCCGGCTAAACCTCTTCCCCCAAGCTCCTCAATATCCCGCAAGGGAGCCACTTGGCTCTAGATTTAGCGCAGGAACCGCCTAGTTTCCACCAGAAAGCGGCTCCTGGGAAGTTCCCTTCTGGTTCCAATAAAAACCACACGAAGCTTGGCCGTCCCTCTTTTGAGGAAGGGAGCCTTCAGCCGCTCCCCGCAAGTGCAGAAGTCCTCAGCTGCGGTGCCCCGAGCGGCGCCCGACTGCCACGGCAGGTCTAGCTGAAGGGGAAAGCCCTGTTAGAAGCGTGGAAGAGGATTTACCGTGGAAAAGTCTGAGCACAGGCAGGCGCTGGGACAGAAGCATCCCTCTGGGTTGTAGGAGCTACGGCTTTTGGATAGACCCTTACAGAAGAGTGGAGGAAATGAAGCAGGGGAAAGCAAAAAGCCATGCCTTTACTCAAGATAAATAAGAAAATAATTTGATTGCTGGGCCAGAAATGTCTGTATCTGAAGTTGTTGGTAAAGGCAGAGCCTTCAAACAACTTTCCAGGGCTGAATGTCTTGGGATTTTTCCTACAATTACTCCCACTTGAAGCAATTCTGTCCAAAATCAGCACCAAAGATGTTCAGAAAACCTGCCCTGTTTGTAACTTTCAGCACTGACACCAGCACCTGAGCCTGGAACAGAGACACCGAGTCAGAAACTGGAATTACACCTTCAATGTCACACACAATGTCTTGTGCTCCATCACCCCTTCAGAGAAAGACACCACAAAATCCACCTCTCCAGAGGTCCATTGCTTGCTTCCACCACTTCCCCTTTGGGGCTGGTTTTGCCTCCCAGCTCCCACTGACGACTACTGCAGGCAACTGTCAACATCCAAAATGTCTAAACTTGAACTTGATCCCACGTGAACTTCCTCCTGTCTTTACTAGGGACAGGAGATAACCACTTTTGAAGTCTCATAACAAATCCCACCTTTCCCCTGTGCCCAACCATCTCCTTCGAGGACACTGGAACTATCTCCCAGGCAGCGCTGCCTAGGAATGAACTGGTGCAGAGCTCAACTTGTGTTTTTAACCACAAATTCCTAGATCATTGCTCTGTGGTCAGCTGGAAAGAGTCGGATGAGTCTTCAGACCATTTCTGGGAAGCAGACTCAGCCTGTTTCACACCTCTCTCAGGGTTCAATTACTCACAAAACAGACATTTATGCTGTGAATAGGCTCTGTGAGATCAATGAAGGGCTCTGCTGTGATTAAGCCAGCCCCTCGGGTTTGCTCCACAGGGGATGCTTGCAGAGGGAGGTGCTGCCTGCAGCAGGATTCAAGGACCTCCCCTTCACATCCAAGTTATTCTAAGCGTAAGAGATGCCACAGCAATGCAACAGGCAAAGTACTAAGCACCGGCACCTCTCTGCTGGAAAATGTCCCTGTCTTACTCACACAACAAATCACACTGCTTCATACATCTAAAGTAAGGTGCAAGGGGAGCACTTACCCACTGTTTGCGAGCATGATTTCTCCTCTTGAAGTATAAAATTAACTTTTTCCGCATTGCCTGGTTTCTGTAAAGGGAAAAAAGAAAGGGAAAAAAAAAAAAAGAGATCTGATTAACGAGGTGGCTAAAATCCAAAGCTTGGCTCTCCCCACTCCCAAAGGAGTTCTCAGTGCAGCTTCCACCTTAACTCAGAATTGCATCAGCTTCGAAGCAGCAGAGGCAGTTATCAGAGGGCCTCGTGCCAGCTTCAGGAGACCAATGAACCCCTCTGACACAAGGAGCTTCACACACATCTCTTGGCAAAACCAGGACTGAGGCTGAGAACTGAACTCACCAACTCCCAGTTCTGCAAACCTCTCCTGTGTGCTCAGCACTGACCGCAGGCAGGTGCTCAGCTCTGCATTTACCACGGACCAGGCTGTTTCTTCATTATTTTCACATTTTGATCTACAAAACCTTAATGAAGTCCCAAGAACTGGGGGGGGCTCATGGCAAGCCTCATGAGTGGAGGCCACCTTGGCCCCCAGGGCTGGCAGGAGAGCCCTGAGCACACACAACGTGCTCCCAAGACGTTATTTACACCCAGGCCCTGGGGTGCTGATAAGGAGGCAGGATTGCAGCAGGGCTTGCAGCACATATCTCCTAACCTCTTGCTTGCTTGGAGTCATGCCTAACAAAGCTGCAAAGAAACCAGCCAGGAAAGTTTAATCACTCACAGAACTGAGACTTGAAGGGATAAATTATCCACTGCCACCATAACCGACCCAGCACCTGCCCCAAATCCCCCTGGGTTGTTTCTTCCACCTACTTTCTAAAGCCAGCATGAAATAGCTTCTGCAAGAGAAGCTGCACCAAAGCAGTACAGAGCTGGAAAGGTTGCACAAGCTCCCAGAGCCTGCAAGGATCCAAGCTAAGCTCCTGCCATTGTTCCTGTTACCAATATTCACAGCAATAAAAATCTCTAGGTAAAAGGTAGAGACCAGGGGCAAAGGAGTTTCCTTAAGTCTTTCATCCTGATTAAAGGCAGAGCTGCAGTGTGTAATTACTGAGCAGGAGCTCAACAGTCTGCAGGATTTAGCAGAGTGAAAAGATGCTGTCACTGCTCCCTCATCCCCCACCCTGCCTTGTCCCTGACTAGTGGAGAGAGAAAAAATATCCTCCCTAAGAGCAAAGGATATGTTTGAGTTGGGGCAGAGGGTCCAGGTGACTTGGAGGAAGGATTAGAGGCAGTCTTTGCATAGTTTAGGGATGAAGAATATCCCAGAAGTTATCCAAACTTCTCACTTCTCAAACCCTCCTCTCACTACATAACTAAAAACCACGGATGGGCACATCTGGGGAGTGACAGTGAGCTCACAACTGGTGCTGCCCTGGGGAACCCAGGTCCCTCCAGCCCTTTGCCAAGGCTGCACCTCTGCTCCGGCAGTGTACCAGGAGATCTCAGTACCCATACCCCCCACACATGCAGGCAGTGCCTGGGGGCACCACTTGAATAGTGGCATCCACTAGTTATCAATTCCTTGGTCTTCAAACACCAGTACCTCCAAGATCAGGAGTAGTGGCTAGAGGAAAGGCAACAGGATTTGGGACAGGGATTGCCTCTTCTCCAGCACCCCACTGCCACACTCAGCTTTGTGCCTCTTTAACTTGCCAAGGAGAAGGCACATCAAGCTTGATTCTCAGTCCTGAGAGTACCATTTGGATTTCTCACCCTTCTGTTTTCCCATCATAGCTAATTATGAGAGCTATGGGACACAGGTGGAGTCCCCCCATCACTGCCTGAGCTGCATGACATCTTCACTCCCTTTGACTTTGCCCTGAACACACTGGTGCAAAAAGAGATCTTGATTTCCAAGGCAGCAACTAGCAAGCAGCACTGGAACTCCTCCTATGAACAGAAAATACCAGCTACTGGCTGGGACCAGACCCCAGCATCCTCAGCTTAAAGCATACAGCCCCAAACTGCCATTCATTCCCAATTCTAAGCAGCCTCAGCCTTGGCAGAAGGCACATCCAAGTGATGGAGCTGAAGGCTCCTGGAGAGCAGACACTTGGATTCACAAAGGTTTTCCGGGTGAGGGCTCCAATGGCAAGTGACATCATTTGATTCCATTTCAGAAATCCAAATTGGTGATCACTGAGGGAGGAAAACATCTAAGAAATCCAGGTATGGGGCACTTTCTGCCTTTGCCCTTTTCTGAGGGGATGTTTATAAAGGACCTGCTGCAGTTCTGGACTGCACTGCAGCGAGCAGAGGTGGCCTCATTAGATGTATTAGCAAATATTCCTGCCAAAGCTTCTCCTGGCTGGATCACACACACTGGCTTTTGTTTCTGAGTGGTGCATCCACTGAGGAGCCTCAAAGAGAGCCACAGGCAAGAGCCTGAGCTAAAGCTTGCTGCTCACGGCAGTGGTGACAGCTTCCACTTGCTTTTAAAGATCAGGGAAACTGAGGCACAGAGCTGCAGGGCTGTCTGCCTTCTCTTACACCAGGCTGCTCAAGGCTTCATCCAATCAGGCCTGGAACACCTCTAGGGAGGGGGTATCCACAACCTTCCCGGGCAGCCTGTTCCAGTGTCTCACCACCCTCCCTGTAAAGAATTGCATTCTAATACCCAGTTTAAATCTCCTCAACCTTAAACTCCTTCTCTGATGGAAACTACCACTGGAAGACCACTGGGGTGATGCTAATGATGATCATCTGTGGGGCAGCCCACAGCAAGGGGTCAGGGATTGTCCCATGGGGCTAGAGTAGCTAAATCAACCTCTTCCCTCCCTGGCCCAGCCCGGGTGACATTCAGGCACAAAGTGGGGCTTTGACACACTGCTGCTGGGCCTGGGTGACATTCAGGCACAAAGTGGGGCTTTGACACACTGCTGCTGGGCCTGGGTGACATTCAGGCACAAAGTGGGGCTTTGACACACTGCTGCTGGATCTGCCGCCGGAGTCATCAGCAGGCTAAGCGATGAGAATTAGCAGCACTTAGGCAGCTGATGGGTCGCCTCCAGTTCTGCATCGTGGCTGACCTTGAAAGTGCTAATACAGGCAAAGACTAAATGGCTCAGCAGCTGCAAAAATCAGGAATGCCTTGAAAGCTGCTCCGTGTTTACCACCGCCAAGGCTGAAGCAATCAGAGTGAAAGGATTAAAAACAACAATAAACCTCCTCATGACCATTTAAATGTTTTTTTTTTTGTCACTTTAGCTTTGGGTTTGTTGTTGTTTTTCGGTTGGTTGTTGGTTGGGTTTTTTTTTTCTTTTCCCTTTGCATAAGGTCAACCTTTCAAAGGTTAATACAATCTTGGCAAATATAAATAGGCTTCACAGTTTATCTTGCTACGTGTTCTGCTGTTACTTAGAAACCATTGGCAGCGAGGTTAATCCGGGCCACGCGTCTCTGAAGCACAGGCTGTGCTCCCCGGGCACAGCAGCGAGCCAGGCACAGCCACTGCAGCACAGCCTGGCAAGGAAGGGGAGCAGCACACGGGCAAGGTTGCCCTTGTACCATGCCAACTTCCCTTCACCATCCTCCTCGCAGCCCCAACCTTTGCAGCTCCCTGCCTGTGGTCCTGCTGCGGCTCAAGAGCGGTGTCGGGAACAGAGACCTGAGCCCCACAGCTTCCATGGGGTGAAGACTCCTCACGGAATCACTAAGGTTGGAAAAGATCTCTCGGATCAGCAAGTCCCAACGCCGAGGAAATGAGGCAGCTCCCGGGCAGAAGGAACGGAGGCTCCTTAGATAAGGCAACAGTGACTCTTGTGGACAGTTTTAAGTACTGCTGGGCTGGCTCATCACACATCACGCTGGGTGGGGAGGACAAGAGAGTTCCCCGACCTGTCCTTGACCTCGGCTGTGGGCAGAGGCAGGCTGGGATGGATTCGGTGAGACGCAGCCTGCCCAGCCTCTGCTGAGCTGGCGTTTGGGAGCTGCCAGATGGAATCTCCCCATCCTTGTGGTCCACAATTCATCTCACCACTGCTGGAGACCATCTGCATTTCTGCCCTCCCAGCAGGTGTGGGCTCCACAGCTCCCTCTGGTACCTCAGTGGTGAGTTTCCAGCTCCAAGGAGCTTCCCCAGCACATGGGCAATGAGCATTTCCCACTTGCTTACTGCAGTGTGGCCTCAGTCTAATGCTTCCCTCTGAGGACAGCTCTTTTCCAAGGCAAGGACACCACATCAGTTACCTTCTCCATGCCAAAAGCTATTCCAGCCCTTTGATCACCAGAGGAGCTTCTCCTGCATCTTTGATCCTCTGGATGGAGGGGGAAGACCAATCCGTGGTACACAACCACCACAGCCTTCTCCAGAAAGACAATGACCTTGTGAGCTCTTGCAAACCCCAGGCAGGGAACCACCTGCAGATAGTCCCCAAAGTAGGAGCTCTCAGCCATACCTGGAGAACTGCAGCCTCGTGCTGAGGCCTCAGAGCTTTTACTCCTCTCAACTGCTCTGCAAATATCTCAAGGATTTCTGTCCTTGTTGCTGGTGAACTAACCTAGTGATGATGTCCTTCCATCATCCATGAGGACCAAAGGCAGGCCGAGCCTGCCATTGAGACTTTTCCCACACCAGAGGCCCATTTGGTTGCAGTCCAGGGCAGCTGAGGCTCTCAGGAGCATCAGGTCCTCTGCTTTAGGGCCAAGGTATCAACTGGACAAGTGCACTGACAGCCCCAGCACGTTGAGTACCAGACTAAAATAGGGCATGATCCAGGTGGGGAGCCTGGGGAAGCCCCACAGTGCCCAACGGTCCCCCACAAGCATGGCCAGGAAAGAGGAGGAAACAAAGACCAAGCTCAAAACTCGGTGTTTGACTGTCACCTGCCACCAGGCGTGATTGAAATGCTATCCATAGTTCTGGGTGTGACTCCACAGGAGCTTTTCATCCTCATGCCACAGTCCCACTGACCTATCTGGTGAGCCCCACAGCTGAGCACGGTCCTGAGAGGCAGGCTCCAAGCCACCAAGAGGAACGCCTCTCCCTCCCTGAGCCAAGCAAAGGGAGCCCTGTGGGAGCAGCCACTTCCACCTTAACCGGCTTGGCACAAGGCTGTTGTTGTTCTGTGGCTTTCACAATGGAGCCAGTGGAGCAGAGGACCTGTAGCTCTGACTTTGGAGTCACTTGGCTGAGGTGCAGGTGAGCGCCTTGGGCAGGAGATGGTGAGCGCCTGCGTGTCAGACACACACATACACACACACACAGGTGTGGACACTGCCACAGCCCCGGGGGCAAGATCCCAAGGACACAAAGAGCCCTTGCACTGCTGCACACCTGGCCCAGCCTGCCCACGGAGACCTTCCGCCGGCACAAAGTGAGATGAAAGGAAGTTGGCTACGGGATCAAAACCAATCAGGGGTATTTGATTACGCCGCAGCGAACAAAGCAGGGCTCAGCTCTGCAGAGAGCCACGGGAAGGAGGCAGCGAGCAGCTGCTGAAGCCATTGTACAGCCAGACCAAGCAAGCAGGGGAGGGCTGGAGCCTCCTGGCAACTCCAAAGGGCTGCCAGGGAGGCTGGAGACACGAAGAGCACAGCAAGAATGCTCCAAGGTGAAAACAGCAGCTGGGATGGTACAGAACCAGAATCACAGAATGCCTAGAGTGGAAAAGATCCTTAAGATCATAGAGTCCAATCACCACCCTAACACTGACAAGTCCTTGACTAAACCACTTCACTAACATTACATCTACACAACTCAAACTTCCAGGGATGGGGACTCCACCACTGCCCCGGACAGGCTGTTCCAATGTCTGACAACCCTTTCAGTAAAGCAATTCTTCCTAATGTCTAATCTAAACTTCCCTTCATGCAACCTGAGGCAATTTCCTCTTGCCCTATCACTTGTCCCTTGGCTGAACAAACCAACTCCCACCTCACTCCAACCTCCTTTCAGGGAGTTGTAGAGAGCAATGAGGTCTCCCCTCAGCCTCCTTTTCTCTAGGCTAAACTACCCCTGTTCCCTTAGCCACACCTCTTAAGATGTGCTCCAGGCTCTTCACCAGCTTCATTGCCTTCCTTTGGACATGCTCATTGTCTTCCTTGTAGTGTCCCTACAGGTATGCCTGCTCCTGGTGCCAGGATCCCAAGCCACAGCTCTGGACAGTCACCAGCTCCCTACTGCTCTGCAGAGAGGGTAGGGAGCAGGTCATCCTGCTCATGGGGTCACCACACTTATGTCCTTGCTCTGAAATGCCCATAGCACAGAGCTCCAGCTGGGAACACACAGTAACCTACTGACCCCAATGCAGAGCACATTCCTGGAAAGCCAGCTGTTGGGAGCACTTCCCTTGCAATATCCAGAAGCCTTTTCTGGGGAACAAAAGTGAAGCAGATCTTTAGTTAATTGACCCCAGGGTCCTTGAGCACTGGGATAGACTCTCCACACCCCTGAGAATGCAGTGGCAGAGGTCTGTTAGCTCTGGATGTGCAGTCAGGCTGTGTTTGTGCTGAGAAACAACGCTCAGGAGAAAGAAGCCACTAAGGTCTTCATACTTCTTATATCACATCCTCTGCAGGTTCAAAACATATTGAGCTTTAGAGATCCAAAATCATCACTAAAATCCACAAAAAAAAGCTGCACTGCTAATTCACACACTGAGGCCAGCAGAATGCTTGTGAGCCAAGGAGGAGATGCCTTGGCAAACACAGATGCCCTGTTATTGGACCTTGTCCTGGCCACAGCCCCAGCACAGCTTGCTCAGTGGAGGGCATCTGGTGAAGATGTTCCCACTGAGATGCTCAAGTGACTTGCTTGGGCAGCAGTTACACCCACGTCTGCATCACCAGCAGAGATAAAGAAGTTGTCACCTCACCTAGCACATGGCAGGCCACATCTGGAATACCGTGTTCAGTTTTAGTTCATGCTATACACACACACACAAGACCCCCCCAAAAACAACCAACCAACCAAAAAAAAAAACCCAAAAAAACCCCCCAAAAAAACAGGTGGAAAGGGTCCAGAGAAGGGCCACAAAGATGATTCAAGGACTGGGAAGCTGCTGTATGAGGAAAGGTTGAGAGAACTTGGTTTGTTAAGCCTTGATAACAGAAGTCTCAGAGGAGATCTTACAACTGTGTTCCAGTATTTAGCGAGTGGCTACAAAGAAGATGGAGACTCTCTTCTGACAAAGAGTCACACAGAAGAGACAATGGGTCGTGGATACAATGGACAGGAGGTGCTGGGTCATCTTGGCAAAAGCACAGTCTAGACAAGAAAGGTCAGACCAGATCATTTTGGAGGTCCTCTCCAGCCTGGTCGTCTATGAATCTATGAAGTGCAAGCGCAGAAGCACTTCTGGCCATCAGTCAGGCACCTTTGCCTTCTCTTGAAGCCAAGCTGACATTGCAAGCCCAAGTGTTACAAGGCAGTCCACTAAAAACAAAATCAGTACTTGGCTTCTTGCTGGCAAGAGAAAGCAGCAGAAGGTTGCAGTGCGCGTCTCCATCACTCAGTAATTCATCACAAGGTAATACCTCTGCCCTAGTGCATGCCAACAGAGAATAAAAGAGATGAGAAACCTTGAATGGGATGAGCAGGGAGCTGCTAGGTGAATTTCTAATGAGGAAAATGTCTACAGGCACTAATAAAAAGAGCTGAAAGAGAATGCATTAGTAATGACAGGGTTTGGAAGAGCATTTGTGTTACATGTCAGGCTTCAGCTACGAATTTAGAGGCAATCTAGTGCTACTAAAGCCCCTAAACAGCCAATAATGAAAAGATGACTTAAATTTTCCAAAGTGACAAGTGATTTGGAAAGCTGCAGTAGTTAGGTTTTCAGAAGAAAGCTCTTCAGCTCTTTTGGGAGAAAGGGGGGAAGGGGGGGCATCTGGGAAAGAAAAAGATATTCAGAAGCCCCTAAACCTCTCTGAAAAATCCTGACTTCAGATTTTGATTCTGCAAAGACAAACTCCCTCCCTGCCCCTCCTCCTCAAAAAAAAAAAAAAAAAAAGNTGTGAAGATACTAAGAGCACAGAGCGGATCTGCACACACGTAAGAACACCAGAACTGCACCAAGCTCTTGATCTGCTTTAACTGGACACTCAGAGCCTAATTCTCCAATGCCTTGCCAAGCATCTCAAAGGGATGCAGCTTGGCTTCACCCCAGCATTTCTGAATTTCAGGGTAAAGGAAGGAGCAGCTCTCAAAGGGCAGGTTTAAAGTGAAGCCTGCGTGCAGCCCCTCACATGTACTTACCCTGGGCTTTTCAGTTTCCCTTTCGTGTGCTGTTTCGAGGCTCAAAGGCTCACATTTTGCTTTCAAACACAAATCCCACTGACCATGATCTGAAGATGACTGCCTCGGGAAAGAGGGGAGGAGAGTCCTACCAGGCTGCTTTTCATGGCTCGGCGAGCAGGAATCTCCTGCCGTAGAGATGAAGGCCCCCTCGGAGAATCTCGCTCCAGGTAGACTGCAAGTAACTGATCCTGCTCACGTGAACAGCATCTTGGCATCCTTCAAACACGGCAAGGGAGGAAGGTTAATGTCTCTGGTGCCAGGGGTCTGGAGAATACCCAACATCACTTTCATGGAAGGGTAGGAAGAGCAGCTCTCATCTTTGGATGTCCAACTGGCAAAACACTGAAACAGGAGACCCAAAGCAGATGTACTGGGGCTTAACTGGTGCACGAGTAAGTGTCCTGTGCTTGCTGCTGTATTCCAGCAAAACCTAAGGGCCTATGGCACCTCCTCTGTCAATGCCAAATCGTTCAAGCGGCCTCCAGTGGCACTATAACCCATCCTGAAGGGATGCCTCAGTCTTTTGCAAAGCCAAGAAGTTCACACCTTGCGAACCGCCGAGAGCTGAGCCAGCTACGAGGGCAACAGCCAAAAGGGCTCTGAACGCCGTCTTGCTCTCTTCTTTCCTGACGAGGAGAGTGGCAGAGCCCTGCCTCGCACCAGAGCAGGTACTTCAAAGAGGCAGGACAAGGCTCCATCAAAGGTAGGTCAAGTCTCTGGCACAAAGCACTCAAGGGTGCCCCAGCTCCGGCAGCAGATGCAGCATACAAAATTAACGGCGTCTGCTCCAAGCCTGCGCTCGCAGGTGAACCAAAGGGACCCAAGCAGGCGGGCAGCAGAGCACAGCCAGGCAGCTAAATAGGACTTAAAAGCTTTTGAAGCTGCGAACACTGGAATGAACTGGGGCATGAAATTAATTTTAACTGTACTGAATAGGAGACAGGCCATAAACCTCCATGAAAATGAGAGACCGGCAGCATTTTAGTAGGAGGAGAAATTCTTCCCCTGACTCCCCACTCAGCTCTACCAGCACGAGTGACTCATGCCCACCAAAAAGCAAAGCAAACAAGCAGGGAGAATCAAACTCGTGTCATGAGGCGGAGAGCATCGCTGCAGAGAAATCGAGGAACCCTTTGTGGTACTCAAATGCCTCAGCACTAACACAGGCAAACATTCAGCTGAGGGAGAAAGAAAAAAAAAAATCCAGCCTAGGAAATGTTTACAAAAAGAGAAAGAGAAAAAAAAATCCTTGTGAGCAGTACCAGCCTGGCCATCCCTCTCTGCTCAGCTTCATGTGGGAGCACTTCCTGTTTAGCCCAACAGAGCCAGCGTGCAGCTGGGTTCCACAGACAGAATCACTACGGGGTGATTCCTCAGCAACCTGCCAAAAGGCATCATGGCTACATCTGCATAGGCATAGGGTGGACACTGTTCAGAAGGATCTGCAGCCAATGACACCTCAATAAAATACAACCTGTGGTGTCCTGGCAGTTGTGCTTCTGGTGCTCTAGGGCAGCTGGGTTCCACAGACAGAATCACAATGGGATGATTCCTCAGCGACCTGCCAAAAGGCATCATGGCTACATCTGGATAGGCATAGGGTGGACACTGTTCAGAAGGATCTGCAGCCAATTATACCTCAACAAAATACAACCTGTGGTGTCCTGGCAGCTGTGCTTCTGGTGCTCTAGTGCAGGTGTCTCCCAGCACCTACCCCAACAGCCAGCTCTAGGCTATACACTAGAAGTTGCTCTTCTAGAGCAGAAAAGCACAAATGTACCAAAGAAAGAACAAAAAATATCTTCAAATGCAGTCTGTGAAGAAGTTGCAGGAAAGATTTGCACATCCAACCTTCACTTGGTCAAAATGGAGAAGCTGAATATCTTTTCCGCTTGGTCAAAGGACCCTCAATCATTTCTCTGGCTGAATCACTGAATTCTTGGTTTGGTATCTATTTTCCAAGCACCCAAACGTCCTTCAATGTGCACCAGGGAGACAAGAGATGGGAGAATAGGGCACAGCAACTTCTTTGTGCAGCCATTAACAGGTAGCAAAGTGCAGTTCAGACCCCAGGACCTCTGAGAAAGGCCCATGGTCAAAAGCAGCCAACATCTGGAGCCCAAATCACTCAAGGGCCTTTTGCTGACCTAGATCCATAAATGTACTTGGCTGGCATCAATAACCAGCTGAAGGCAGCTAATTGTGAGGCTTCTGGAAGGAGAAGATGGAGGTTTTTCATTAGAACCTGTGGTTTCCTTCCCATATTTTTGCAGCACTAATCACAGTGAACATTAACCCCAGGTCTGCCTGCTTCAACCTCTCCTTGGTCTGTCACCACCACCACTACAGCCACATGACAGGGTTGGGACAACCCTACAGATGCCTAGAAGAGAAAGGCTGAAGAGGAGTGCCTGCTCTGCTGGCATGGGAAGCTGGTTTGATGAGGCTTCTCCTCTCATTACTGGCTTCACTCCTGACCTGCACAGCCAGTTCCCTCTCACTTGCGTCCGTCTTTTGGGCAGCAATCAAGGACAGGAAACTGTTTAAATCACAGGAAAATGTGATCACCAAACCACAAATACTGGCAGGAGAAAGCAGAGAGGGTGGAATATCTGGATCTACTTTTAACTCTTTCAAGGACATAACTGGGGGTCAGCCTGCGAGTGCCACCTTCAGCATCTAGCTTGTGATGGTCATAGATGCCTTCAAGAGAAGATCAGGGGTCAAGGGACCCTGAGAGATGGTGATTGCCACACACCATCAGTAGCAGGGATGAATCACAACTATCAATACAGAGAGCACATCCTTGGGCCAGCACCTGACGCTGTATGAAGTGGTTTATCAGACATCAAAACAGAGACTTCCAGAAGTGAGGGCGCTGCAATCAGAGAGGGAGCTCAGACCCTCTACCAACCATCATCATCTTGCCCAAGAGTGTAATTGTCACCTACTTCATCAGCCCTGTGTTGAATCAGTCAACTGGAGGAGGTGGTTCTGGTTGTGCTTGCTTCTTTGGATCTTTGCAGCAGACCTTTGGGAGGCAGGCAGCGTGGAGGGCACAGCTCTGCCTGCTCCTCAGAGACACCTTGGCAGACAGTGCATCCAATGAGGACAAAGGCCACAGGGCCCAAAAGCCAGGAGACACAGGCCACAGCACACGTGGGCCAAAATTCTGGGCACTCCTTTCCCAAGACTTGTGGTAACATCTGCCAAGCTTGACCAACCAGAAGCAAAAGCATCACCAACACAGGGCACAAAGGAAGCAGCTGGCAGCACAAAAGCTCTGGGGATGTCTCAGCTGCAGGAAAAGCCATCACTTCCCACTGACTTCTCCATCTGCTTGCCCTGCCCATCTGCCCCCAGGAGAGGATGCTCCCCTGCTCCAGAGGTGTGCAGCACAACAGCACTTTGAGTTCATCCACAGCACCACACAATCCAACACCAAATATCAGAACACAACCTTGCATTTTGGGTGCCAGCGCCTAGTGCTGGCAGTGAGGCTGCTCAGGGACCCACGGATCCCTGAGGAGGTGACTCTGGGGTCTGAAGGTTTTACAGTGAATGCATCACCCACACGACACAGGAAGCCTGGGGCGGAGCAGGAACTGAGGCTGTGAGCAGCTAAGTCACATCACCAAACCATTCTCCTCCCCACAGCCCCTGGAGACAGGAGAGCACTTAAACATCACCAGCACCCAACACGCTCTCCTGCAGCAGAGCAGAGCAGCAGAGGTAAATTAACTCTTTCCCTATAATCCCCCTGGCATCAATTAACACACCACTGAAAAGCACAAGATGATTAACTTTCGTTAATAGATTATTAAAGATGATTATCACCATCTGACCGAGTCCAGATCAAAACAGACACACTGCAGGCAGCTCGGAGCAATCCTCGGTTCACTCGAGGCAGATAAAAGTTTCAGATCTGCTTTGACTATTGAAATTTCCAACAATAATCACAATTATCACTGTTCGTGTTATCTGCCACATTTCTTCTATGCTCAGGAAGTCACTGTGGTTATTAAATGCAGGCTGATGATTAAATGGTGCATCGAGGTGATAAGTCAAATTAGATGATTGCTAAGTCTCCGTAAGTATCTTTGAAGTAACCAGTTGTTATCAGACATTCAAGAGGTGCTTCAGGAAAACCTAATTGTAATTGCAACTTTTCATTTTCCCTCATCTGTCTCGCATGCAAACACAGAGAGGCAGCTGACTTCATACTTCAATATGGGTGAAGCACAGAAGAAAGCACCCACGGTGAGTGCTCTCTGAGAAAATGGCATGGGACCAGCCAGGACCCACAGCCACCACCCAAAAAGAGATGATCCCAACAGCACCACCAGCATCCATCTGAAGCTATAGCCCTCAACTGCTGCGTTCCTGGAGATGCTCCTGGAGCTGGTTTGTGCTTCAGGCACCCTGAGCAGTGGAACACCAGCTCTAAGAGGATGCTCACCACTGTCAGCAGCTTTAATGGGGGTCTGGGAGCGAGCTCGCATCCCTCCCACTCCAGCCTAATGCCCAACCTGACATTTAAAGCAGCCTTTATTGCCTCATACTTACATTTTAATGTTTTCATGGTATTGCCTGGTGTCTGAAGGCTGGTTGTATAATGGCTGAAATAAATAAGAAAAATGAAGGCATAAATGGTAAGGTCTGACATTTAGAAACTTAAACCCGCCAGAAGCGCTGCCGCCTCAGTGCAGGCTCCCATCTGCCCGAGCTGTGCCAACCCATCCCCGTGCCCCCCAGCTGCCCCCAGCCATGCCCCTTGGCTGTACTGGAAGGTGCTGGCTGCTGGAGTGCTGCTGGAGTGCTGCTGCATGCCAGCTCAACCCTTGGGAGGGCAGGCAGTGCCCGGGCAAGCTGGCTCCCACTGGTGACATGGGGCACACAAACAGTGGCCGTGAGGAGTGCAGCCCTCGGTCACTCACCGCTCACCGGCACTGCAGGGAGAAGGGCAAGGGGCAAAGAGGGCCTGGGGAGCTGCAGCAGACAGTCTCTGTGCTGCACAGTGTTATGTCTGCATGGCAAATGCCTGCTCGAGCTCTGCCAGGCAGCTGCAGGCAGGATAAGCCTTCACCCCTGGGGGGCCTGTCCTCCAAGCAGGTCATTGTGATCCCCCTGCACCCAGGCACAGAAGGATGCCCTCGTCCGTCCCTCAGGAGGGTTGCTGAGCTCCAGTAGGACAAGGAGTTTACCCAGGCTTGCCCTTTGCAGACCCCAGGGACTGCAGCTGTTTCCAGCACCAGCTGTGAGCACCCATCACAGAGCTGCTCTGCCACCCACATCCTCAGCAAGGACCTGCACAGGGCCCTCAGCCAGGAGCCAGGAGACCTGGATCTATCCCTGACCACTTTCACCTGGCCGCTGCCCTTGCCACTTCTCCTTCCCCATCCATAGGGCAACATACCCTTAGAGAACCTTCCACAACACAGGCTCTCACCTCAGGGAGGAAGAGGTGCCAGAGACCACACCTGATCCCACCCACTGAGATAACAGTTCAGGTCATGCTCCAGGATCTACCACCAGTTGTCATCACCTCAGCAACCTCACAGGGTGCTCAGGATTAAGCCCTTCAATGCTTTTCCAGTCAGTGCCTAAGCTGGTGTGAACAAGTCCAAGACTGTGCTAATCAAAAGCTTGCCATGGCCCAACCGTTGCCAGCAACTCAGTGCCTAATGAGCACATCTCCTGTCCAACCACTGAAGCACTGCCCAAGTTTGCAAGCAGTCCACCCACAAACTTGCACCAAATTAGCTGTGAGTGATCTAAATCTGTGGCTAAACACAGACAAGGGGACACATGATGGTCAGGTGCTGCAAGAAGGCAGCATCCTGGCCACAGCTACATGCAAACCAGCTCACCTTCCTACTGTGCTCTAACAGCAGAGGCTACACTCTGGGCCCACACAGTTTCATTTCAGATTAAACAAAGGAAAAGAGTAAAACATGTCCTGGACACCTGATCAACCTGGTGAGCAGCACTGGAGATGACAGGACTTGCAGACACAGGTGGGTTTCTTCCTCCTTCAGGCTGAAGGTGTTACTCTCACCTCCCCCATGGTGTTTCCCCATCCCCATCACAGGTGGTTGGCACAGAAACTTGTTTTTCCACACAGCCAGCCTGTCTCTGCTGCCCTGCAAAAACCAGATCCTGCCTCGCCCTTACCCTGCAGCACACTGGGATGGCCACAGAGATCTGCACAGAGAGGAGACTGGGAGCAGCTCTCTGCTCATCACTGCTGCACCCTGACGCCAGCAGGTCATCAGCTTCATTTCCTGGCTGCCCTTGGACATGTCCCTGTTGCTGGCATGGCACACAAAATCCCCACGTGCAAAAGGCATGCAGAGGAGCCAAGGCAGCCAGATGTGGTGAAGTGAACCACCAGGGCTGCAAGGCTGCTGGCAACATTTGTGCATCTTGCTGCCCTGTGAGGGGATGGCAGGACAAAGTCTGCCAGGAGACACTTGGCCACCCTGCACTGGCAAAGTCAGGGTGGATGAGAGGGACAAGCAGGGCCCCTAGGAGGAGAAACACTCTCAGTGGCATTCCTGTCCCCAGGGGTACTTCTGTTGTGAATCCTCTCAGATGTGCTGGTGTGAGCCTGGGCTCAGAGCTGTGCACTTCACGCTTGGGAAGCTGAGAAGAGCAGAGACATCTGCCTCATCACGCAGCTGGGCAGAGGCAGGTCTGCACCACACAGAGAAGAAGTCAAGCTGTGCCTCTGCAGCATCACGTCCACACTCACCTTGGAGAGGCTTGACTGGAGGAGCTGCTGGGTGGCCTTGACCAGCAACTGCCTCTTGGAAGAGGACTGCAGGAACTGGAAGTACCAATACACAAAAGTGCCTCTTCTCCCTCTGTGCCCATAAAGACAAAGCATAGAAGCTGGCCTGTGGCAAGCCACAGAGACCTTCCTCCTGGGAGGAGTAAATGCTTTGGTTTGTGCCCAGCTTAGAAGATGCTCATGTGCAGGTGGATGTCACAGATGCCCTGGTGCCACTCAGCACACACAAGGCTACTGATTCTTTTCCACTACTACTTATTTATGCTATAAAGAGCCACTTAAATTCTTAGTTAGCAAACCTCAGCGTTACCGGACAAGCTGTGGAACCCATCACCTCGAAAGAAATGCCCCAACAATCACAAATAAGGAACTCTGGGACCCAAATCCAAGATCCACGTGACACCAACATCTCAAAGAGATTTCTGTCTGCACAACAGCCTCAGCACAGTGGAGCAAGCCCAAGAGAAAGGTTCTTCCTACCCCAGACAGAACATCTCACAGACTAGAGGGTTAATACTTAGCAGGGGCAAGGCTGGAGAATCACAGAATGGTTTGGTTTGGAAGGGACCTTAAAGATCACCTAGTTCCAAATCTCCTGCCATGGGTAGGGACACTTTCCACTAGACCAGGTTGCTCAAGGTCTTGAGCAACCAGACCTTGAACACTTCCAGGGAGGAGGCATCCACAACCTTTCTGGGTAACCCATTCCAGTGCCTCACTACCCTCACTGTAAAGAATTTCTTCCTCATATCCAGTCAAAACCCTTTCTTCTAGCTCAAGGCCATTGCCCCTTGTCCTATTACTGCAAGCCCTTGTAAATCCTGGTCCAGCTTTCTTGTAGGCCCTTTTCAGGTACTACCTTCCCTTTTCAGGAAGGTTGCTGTAAGGTCTCCCCAAAGCCTTCTCTTCTGTCTCCATGAAGGAAAAACAGCATCTGCCCTCACAGCCATCCACAACCTGAACAGAACTTTCTCAGTGAGTAAGCAGGAGTGAAGCTGACAGGTCAGATGGGTAAGGTGACATGCTCCAAACACTCAGGGACATGTCAGGCATTTCTCTGGGGGGTGACGTTTCAGAAAACCCTAACAGCAGTGCTAAGCTATTACTGGAAAAACACCTGGATTTACTGAGAACTCTGGGAAAATCAATCAGAATGAAAGGTCTCAGTGGCTGGCTGGCCACTGCAAGCTGTTCAGATTACACACCTCAATGACACTTCTCCCCATAGAAAACATGGGAATGTTTCTAAAACAGCCCCACTAGTTGAGCCCAGTCCTCCTCCACTGAGCCACAACCTCCTCCTGAACTAAAGGAGACCACAGGGATCCCTGGGTAGGTAGATTTCCACACTGGGACAGGCAGATGAGCCCCAACCAGGCAGGAGGAGACAAATGTGACCACATGGCACACAGGTGTGTTCTGCTGGGGCTGGTGTGAGGGCCAGGGAATAGGTGCTGGGTCACCCAAAATCTCAGCGACAGGAAGAGAGACACACCAAGGAGAAACAGGCAAAGAGACAGTTCTGCATATTTAAAACCCAGGAGCATAAAACCAAGGGTCATCTGAAGAGGACAGGACATAAGCGACACAGCTAGGATAGAAAGTGCAGGGCCAGATCCTGTAAGGTCAAAGCAGTGAGAAGTCAGCAACCAGTAACAAACACCTTCTGCTTTCTTGAGATGTGCAACCCAAGGACACCAGTTTCAGCGAAGAGCTTGTAAGCCTCAAAGCTCAGAGGGAGCTTATTTTAAAGCCTGAAGCCAGGAATTAGAATTTCTTACCAGAGCTGAGTCAGTTCCCAGCAGCTTGTAAATAGATGGCTAACCCATGACATGGCCCCAGAACTTCCAGATAAATCCCTATTCTGCTACACTGGGTTGCTCTCCAAACCCTTCTTTCCACTTAAAGCTACAGGCAGCCTCAACGAGCCCTCAGTGTGCTCAGGTGATGAGATTTCCTTCTTTGCACTAACACAAGCCTCTTGGAGCAACCCAGCAGGAGCAAGACAGAAAGCAGAGTCCCACCATGGCCCCTCCATCTGCTAATGCCAGCACAAGCAGGGGACACTGCCTCCAGCTCTGTCCTGCCAGCAGCACCCAGGACCTCAGCGCCACCTCACTCTGCTTGCGGCACTGTGGTAGCCTCCAGCTTCTCTGCTGTGACCTCTCACCTCACACCATCAGCCCCTGGCAAGCTGCCCTCCTGCCAAGCCGCTGCACATCCATCACCATCACTGCTGTACATACTAAACCAGAGCTTTCCAAGCAACCAAAAGCAAGGTGACAGCAGCCTAAGCAGAGCAGACATCGACCCAAGACCCCACTTGGGTGACAGCCACCACCACTCTTTGCAGAGGTCTTGCACAGGATCACCATCAGGCTGCCCCAACCTCCTCTGGGTCACAACTGCTCCAGGGCTGGTGCACATTGTGTGTGACACCACAGAGCTGGCACGCGAGCTGGGCACAGCACGCAGAGCTGCTCTCCTTCCTGAGGCTGCTTCCTCTCCAACTCAGAAGATCTGACTATTCATCTTGTATCTCCGAGGCCACTGGCAGGTCCTGGCTGCTGTTCTGCCTGGCACGGCAAGGGGGCTGGGGCACAGGAAGTGCCTCTCTCCGAGCAGACAGATGAGACAGGCTGTGAGATGCATGCAGAGCAGTCTTCTCGGCAGAGGTTCCTCTGCCCTCTGAGGAGTAAAGGCAGGGCCACAGAATCATAGATTTGTTTTGGTTAGAAAAGACCTTTAAGATGATCAAGTCCAGCTGTTAACCCAGCACTGCTAGGTCACCACTACACCATGTCAGCACCACACACACAGCTTTTAAATCCTCCCAGGCTGGTGTCTCCACCACTTCCCTGGGCAGTCTGTTCCAGACCTTGACAACCCTTTTGGTGAAGACCTTTTTCCTAATATCCAGCCTAAGCATCCAGTTTGCACAGGGCTCTTCTACAGCTTCCCTGTGCAGTATCAGCACCCAGGGACAAAGCATTCACAAAATAAAAAAAAAAAAAAAAAAAAAAAAAAAGTGAGTGGAGGAAGGAAAAGAAATGCAACATCTTTAGGATGAGGAAGCACCAAGCCCAAGCATTGCCAGTCCTCAGAGCAGAAAAGGAGCAAAGGCTTTGACCTTGGTGACTCAAAGGAAAAATCATGAGTGCTGCCTCCCCAAAGAAGGAAGTGGGTTTGACACGTAGCACCGAGCACCAGCTCCTCTGTGACCTCTCCCTTCTGTACCTGGGGAAGACAATGGCTGGTGCCACCTCCAGAAGGCAAGTCCAAATCACAGGACTGAGACTTGCCACCTTGCAGGAACAGGTCACTCCACTGCACCCCATGGCTGTACAAAGCCAGAGATGCTCCACCGGACCACATCTGTCCTCTCTGATCCTTCAAGCAGCAGTGCTGCAGATACACTCTCCCCCAGTGCCCTTCTCCAGAACTCAGCCACCCCTCCAGCAGTCAGTCAGTTGACTAATAGCTGGATGGGGGCAGCCCCAGACTGACAAATTACTACAAGCTGTTTTTCTCAGCATCCTTGTGCAAGAAGGAGACAGAAGCAGGATATGAGTCCTGACACCTGCAGGTCACGGCAGCTGTGACCAGATTGTGTTTACAGAGCACCCTCCAGCACTCTCTTCCATTTCCAGGTGCCATCCCAGCACCCATCCCTCCCACCCACACAGCACCAGGAGGCTGGTCTGGTGCCTGACATCAGCAGGTGAAGGCAGCAGCACCCTGAGCAGAGGCAGTGTTGTGCCAGAGTCCCTTCCACTCCTCGACTCCACTGCAAGAAGGAGCCTAAGGGTTAAAGCTCCCTAACAAGAGCTGAGTCTGTGTCTGGGTTTCAGTCCTCATCTCAGCCACCTCAGCTTCCTGCCGAGGTGCCCTTCCACCGAGAGGTCCAGGCCAGCAGCACACTTCCTCCTGACAGCTCACACACACATACGGGTGCTGTGCTCCCCACGTGGCACCTCCCCAAGCCCGTCCCAGCTCCAGCTCCCCACAGTGACACTCACCAGCTCCACCTGAGGCCCCAGTCCTTCCAGGATCCGGTGGGCAGCCTCTGCCTTCTTCTGCAGGAAGAAAAGGGGAGGAAAAGAAGAGAATTTATTTCTGCCATTGCTTACATTTGCAGTCCCCTGCTCCAGCTCTCCTCCTGTGCTAAAATCCCTTCCTAGACCTCCACAGAGCTACCACAAACCCCACCCCTGCCTGAAATCAGGGGGAAGGAAAGGTTCAACCCAAACCCTGGAAGGGAAGCTCTGTGGCCAAACGGTTCCCTGCTGCAGCTATCAGGACTTCACTTCATCCAAGCTCTGCCTGGGGAAAGCGACCTGGATTCCCCCGCTCCTCTGGATGCCAGGCAGAGGGATCCTACCCGTTACCTCCACATGGCCGAGAGGCTCCAGCACTTGAGCTACCACCACTCTGAAGCTCCCCAGCAAGGCCTGGGTGGTGACCCTCAGCCCCAGCCCCTGCGGGTGGCAGGCGGGGGCTGAGCGGCAGTGTGAGGTGCACGCCAGCACGCACAGATGTCCTGCCTAGGATTCATCGCTGCACCAGCATGTGACCATCAGAGCTCAGCTGCTCTTGGCTCCTCATCTTGCTCTCACTTCCCTCCCCTCCTCTCCCCTCCCAACCGCAGAGGAGCCTTTCTCTGTGCCCTCCCACCCCCGGCCAAGCTACCTAGCGCTTATTAGAGAAAAAAAAAATCCCACCCCGGACCACGTGTCAGGGGCTGTGTGGTGGCTGCTAATTAAACAGGCCTGAAAACAAGCCCTGGGTTGGCTGCAGCAGGACTCTAAATAAAAGATGACAGTAAACAGCCCTTCCTCCCAAAGCCAGGCTTTTGGTGGGGGGTTACTGACAGTCCAATAAATCCGGAGCGCTTCACGCTGCCCAAAGGCCACAGGGCTGAGCTGATAAAGTCAAATACCTGGCAGCAAGGAGTAGCAGGAGATGGATATTCACAGATGTCTGCTCAATAAAATAGATAGTTCTAGCTGGTTTAGGATAGTTAGGGAGAGAAAACCACAGCTGCCTAAAACAAGGGTGATGAAGCAGTGGGAAGAGTTAAGCTTCCCCAGGATTTAAGCACAGAGTGTCAGAGGTGTAAAGAGAAAGGGAAGTCCATTTTTTAAAGGCAATAGAGCTCAGCTGGAGCTGCAGGATGGGAGCCGAGCCCCAGTGTTGGGGTGCCAGGGGAAGTAAGGCTCCAGGCTTCCCAGCAGAGCCAGTGGGGCTTCAGCAAACCCTGGGTGAAGCCTCCCCAGGCCACAGAAGGGATCTCAGCTCCAGGAGTCTGCCTTACACTGCTCCCCAGCACCTGGCATCTCTCAACTTCAGCTTAGCTCACAGCAGGATGAGTTTCTCGGGGTCTCAGCACAGGGGACATCTCTCCAAAAGCTGGCACATTGCCTTGACAGCTTGCCCTGTGTCCACCCACCAAGAGCTTCACCCAACCCTCCTCTACCCCCTTGGAAGTACCAATGCAGGCAGTACTTGTGCGAGCTCCTGGCCAGAGCTTTGCACACCCACACAGCATCTGATCTGCCAACCTGCCCTTGTGCAGAGCTGGCCCCGGAGCAGCTCCCTGCCTGCAGCCCAGCGCCAGCCCCCAGGGCTGCAGAGCCCTTGTGGGTGCCTCAGCACAACAGGGCAACCAGAGCACCTTCCCAGCTCCTCTATCACTGCACACTTGGGAGGGCACAGAGCCCAGGTTTGGCAATGTAGAAACTACTTTGAGAATGATTTGGGAGATGTAGCCATGAAGCATGCCACATGAGCCCTGCCTGGGCACATCCCTGCCCATTCATCCGTGGCCCTTCCGTGCAGCAGACCTCGGGACTCACAGCTGTCACCGCCACTGCCTGCACCTCACGGGCAGGGACATGCACACACAGAGAAGCAGAGCAGCTATGTGATGCTGTGGCAGAGCCCAAAACGCACCTGGAGCCTGCCCCAGTGAGCTGCTCTGCCATTCCAGCCTCTCTCACATCCCTGCTCCATCTTAGGAGGACCATGGGTGGAGTGGTGACCCCAGTGCCCAGCTCACTCTGCAGCCCTCTGGCATGCAGAGACAGGGCAGCAACCTGCAGCTTGCTCCTGAGTCACTGCAACAGAGATTAATATTTTGGTCTCCCTGAGCAGTAAAATCTGCTGACCTTGGAGAACACCAGCATGTGGCATCTGGAATCACAGAACAGTTTGGGCTGGATTGGATCTTTCAGATCACCTAGTTCCAATCCTACCATTGACACAGACACCTTTTACTAGACCAGGATGCCCAAAAACCCATCAAGCTTAACAAATCTTAATAATTAAATAAGACTCAAAGAAGACCTATCAGATCTTAAACAATCAAAACCAGGAGGTAGTATTTTCTGGGGGGAGGGTCATTGTAACTGCTACAAGATACCCTGCATCTGCTGCCAAGAGGGTGATGCTGCCAAGCATCACACACACACACTGCTGGCTGGTGAGTGGGAGCATCACCTCACCTGGAGTTTTGGCGATGCATACTTGAGACTAAAATCAGCAAACCAGTTAAGTGCAGGCAGTGTGACTGTGGGTAGAAAACTGCAGCCCCAGTTGGAGGCAGCCAGCAGCACCCATCCTGCTGGTGGAAGATGCCCTGGCAGCAGCGACAGCGCCATGAGGAACTGATGGTGCTGCAGGCTTGTGTGTACAACGAGATTAACTTGGGAGAAAAAGCTGAGTGTGTTCAGCTGCTGCATTTGCCATGTTTAGACAGCTTAATGAGACAAGCCAGAGGCAAATCACCATCGGCAGAACATGTGGAGAATCAAGAAGAATGACATAATTTGTCTTACATTAACCAACTGTAATATCCACATCTCCAGAACGAAAGATCAGGAGGGGAAGCTATTCTGAGCACGTCATATCTTTGTAGGTACACAAAGAGATGCCTCTATCTTGAAAGCTGCCCAATTAACACTTGACACCCACTGTAATTGCTGATGCTCCTTGCTGCATTTATCAGATGATAGCAGAACCATAATGAGCTGTCTGAAAGGCCAGGCAGAGCGAGGTGAGAGCTGGCGGCACAGTTGGGGGGCACATATTACACCCAGCAGAAGGTTCCCACCAGGCTAGGGCTCCTCTTGGAGGACAGCCAGACATAGGGAGCCACACTGCTACCTGAAGACTCAGCCAGCCAAAAGCCTGGATGGAGAACTTCGGCAAACTTCAAGCTGTTCATCGCAAGGGCAGCCCCCAGGTCTCTCTGCAGCCACAGGAACTTTGCTGAAGCCCTGTTAAATCCCTTCCTTCCTGAAGGCACAGCCACCTAGGACTCAGTTCCAATACTGGCTCTGTTAGGAGCACATTAGTGATTGGCACTGCAGAAGGAAAGCAGAGGCTCCATCCTACGTCTGCTGAATAACACCCACCCCCGTGGCTGCAATCACCCTTATTTAACAGAAGGAAACTTACTGGAAAGCAAAACTCTGCCTCTAATTCTGGTGAGACGCACAACAACCCCCGTGGGTTTTACATCCCTCTGCAGCTCCACAGCAAGCAGCTCAGGACCCCTTTTCCCCACCGAAATAATGCTACAGCACTTGGAGCAGTGCTGCCCAAAGAGGCTAAGTTTTACTCCCATTTACCATCGGTTGCTTAGAGCAGCTCTGGGCTTGGGCCAACATGAACAAGAAGGGACACTTCTGAGGGTGGAGACAGCTCCTCTGGACTGTGTTTAAGCATGACTCAGATGGAGAGGTAAAGCCCATCATGTTATAGTCTTCCACTTTCAGAGGAATCAAGGTGTCTCAAGAAATGTGGTTAAATCACAAGCACTGATCTGTGTCACTGTGGGGCCCACGGATGCAAGAGGGGACCCAGAGATGGGGCAGGCAGCAGCAGCTGCCTACAACAAACCTCCCTCTTCATCTCCCCATGGCAGAGCATGGGCAGGCAGATCACAGCTGGGGAGGCCAAGCTCTTGCCTTATCTCATGCTTCTCCAACAAGCCTGGAGCTAAAGCTAATTTTCATCACAACAAAAACCTCCCCGCAGACTACAAAGATCTCCTTTCTCGCTTAAAAAGCATTTGGCTTCCAAAGCAAACTCCAGCCCCTTGGTTTCCCTTCGGAGACACTTAAAATAGGCTTGGGAGGGGGAAGAGGGCAGGAGAAGAACTTCCCAGCCCTGTGAGCTCCCACGGGGACGACGAGCTGACCCCACGAGGCAGCAGAGCATCCAAACCCCGAGGAGGCAGAGTCTGGGATTTTGCGTGGGCTCCTCTTAAAAGCGAAGTTTAAAAATGGCAGAGAAGGAAACACAGGAGTTATTTTGAGAAAGCGGATCCGAAATTAGGAGGCGGCGTTCTCTTGGACCTGCTCCAGCCACGGCTCCCTGCAGCACAGAGCTGCCGCAGCTGAACCGTGCTCCAGGGGTTATTTATAGCAGCCCGTAGGCAGCAGCCATGGGGAGGGGAAGGGTTTCTGGTCGGCACCAGGCGTGTCCCACACCCAGATAAGCAAAACTCTTGGAGAGGAGCAGGAGAGCCGCTCACAGGGCGGCGCTGGGAAACATTCCTGTCCCAGCAGCACCAGGTCCCGGGGGCAAGACGGAGCTGCAGGAGCAGCAGGGCAAAGAGGCAGGCTGGAGCTGGACCTCGTTTAAAACAAAACTGAGGAGAAGCTTGGCTGAGGTCAGCAGAAATTGTGGCAAGCCTGGGGCCAGAGACCTTGCTACGTGAAGCAGAACGCAGTCTGAGGGGATCTGAAGGTGCTGCCTCCGTGCCAAGACCTGCCGGGTCCAAATCAGGACCTGGTGGTGCCAGTTTCAAGGGGAAAGGTTTTTCATCTCTGCAACCACAGGTACTAATTTTTCCTCAGCATCCTCTGTCTGAGAGCCAAACCACCCCAGCCACTTGCTGCCCTTCCCACAAAGCAGGGGATGAGCCCTGGTGCCATGGGAAGGGAAAACATCACTCTTCCCTCCCTGGCTCCCACAGCTGGCAGCTACAGTCACCACCAGTGCTCTCAACCACACCACACCACAGGAGCCTTTGGATCTGAATCCAAGTGTCCCTGAGTATCAGGGGGCACTGGCCAGCCTCAGGGGTATACAACAGGCCCCTCTGAGCCAGCACAGGGCTCTCCAGGGGTGCCCACAGAACGTGGGTGCCCTACATGCTCCCCACTTGCCCACATGGGCAATCCCACCAGAGGTGATGAAGTCCATCCCCGAGGCTCGGGCAGGAGGTGCATGCAGTGGTGGTTATAAATGACTAATCCAAGCAGCAAGAAAGCTGAGGAAATGGGTCACAGTGGAACGGTGACTTAATCCCAACCCCCACCTATCCTGGGTGGAGCATGACAAGCAGACTCACTCCAGTCACTGGCAGCTCTCTGGCTTTGACTAGTCCTCAGCAGACAATTTCTGTGGTCTCCATCCCCTCATCAGGGCAGGTTTAGACTGGCTATTAGGAGAACTTTCTTCCCTTGACAAAAGGGTTGTCAAGCCCTGGAACAGGCTGCCCAGGGAAACGGTGGAGTCAACATCCCTGGAGAGATTTAAAGGAAATGTAGACATGGTGCTGCTGAGTGGCACAGTTTAGCGGTGACCTGTACTTTTTGTCCTTACATCCTGGGCCTGAAAACCCAGGACATGGCATTATCTGCTCTGGGTTAGCCCTTCACAAAGCTTCTAAGTCAGTGCACCTTCTGGGGAACTCCAGATCCTAAAGCAGACACTGAAAAATAGATATCAGGACCATTTGAAAAAGACAAGTTTTTAAAAAAATCCAACTATTGCCTTCAAATCCAAGAACAAAATGAAAGGATTCTCAGCGACTCCACACTACATGTTTCCATTTCACCATTTTGAAACTCTTGCTGTCACACAGAAGTGTTGGCAGCTCCTAACCTCTGACCTTGCCACTCTTCCTCCAGACTATCTGAAAGCCCAAGCTAAGATGAGGCAAGCCCGGAACAGAAGTTATTAGAAACAAAAGCAAAACAAACCTGACCCTTTCAGCAGCCAAAACCAAAATGCCCCCACCCCAGCCAGCACATAAACTAGAATCTGAAAAACAAGCCCTGCAGATTTAACGCTGGAAAGCAGTTTCACTGATAAGGTTTTATTTACTGCACCAGCTCCGTCCCGCTTCTTCCCTTTCTAATGTAAATCAGGAGTTCATAGAAAATCAGAGTTATACAGACATAAAATCCCTGTGGGATCTGAGTCACACTCGGTGCCTTTGAGTGGCTAACGGCGAGATTATCCTTTGCAATGCTAAAAGTGTTCATTTATTCATTCTCTTATTTATGGATGGGGCATTAATGCTTCATGAAGGTATTTGAGGAGGGTAAATGGATAGCTTGGAACACGCTCTGCACAGACACAACAGCAGCGGGGGGTGGAAGAAGTTCAAAACAGCCCTTTGAATTCCAATTTTCCAGCATAATGCTGAATTTAGAGATAGATAGCTGTGCCCTTTTGAAGGAACAAGCACCGAGACAGAAAACGAATTAAAATTTAATCTTATTGATTTCCACCAACTCAATCCCAAGAGCGAGACGGGCGCCGCTGCCTGCTCCCACAGCCCGCGCCGCATCAAACACAGTTTTTCCGAGGGCTGACGGTGGGGCAGGGACCCTCTGAGGCGGCCACAAGCTGTTGGCACCCACGGCCCGCAGGGGCGACGTGGGGGCACCGGTCACAGCCCTCGCCACGCTGCGGTGGGTCACAGCACGTGGCGTCCCCTCCCCGGCACGGCAGCGGAGGGCGAAGTCACGCCGTGTCCTGACGCGCCCTCACCCATAAATGAGCTCAGTGTTGGAGAGCAAAGCTGACGCGTGCGAACGAGCAGGGACAGCTCTGACACAAGCACCCAGGCTGCTTTTTATCTGCTCGTCTCCTGCCTGCCTCTGATGCACGACAGGTTGGCTGAGACTTCGGCCTCCCAGATCTGGCCTGCAGAGAGCTGGAGATGGGCACTCGCAGGCTGTGCATCGTCACAGCGGCCATGCCTTCAGCCTCCCAGATCTGGCCTGCAGGGAGCTGGAGATGGGCACTCGCAGGCTGTGCATCGTCACAGCAGCCATGCCTTCAGCCTCCCAGATCTGGCCTGCAGGGAGCTGGAGATGGGCACTCGCAGGCTGTGCATTGTCACATCGGACAAGCCTTCAGCCTCTCCAGCTCTCTGCAGGCCAGATCTGAGATGGGCACTCGCAGACTGTGATCGTCACGGTGGTCAGAAGAGAAGGCAGGAACATGTCTACATGCATGGCTGCCAATGGGACTTTAGGCATGCAGAGGACTCGGAGGAGAGCTCACCCAGCTGCGTCAAGCTGAGAGGTTGGCACAGCCAGGGCTTCTGCAGTTGCAGCTTCAGGGAATCACAGAATGGTTGGGGTTGGAAGGGACCTTAAAGATCATCTAGTCCCAACCTCTCTGCCCCAAGTAGGGGCATCTCCCACTAGACCAGGATGGTCAAAGACCCATTCAACCTGGCCTGTCAGCTTCCTCCAGGACACACAGACAGCCTGGCATGCCAGGAAAGGCATGGACAGTAATATGGAGCAATGGCAATGCTGCCCTCTCTTTTCTCCATGCTCAGAAAGGGATCTGGAAATTTCCTTTCAAAGCACAACATCTCCAAGGCCAGGTATGCTCCATCAATTTCAAGGGAAGACAGATGCAAGGAATCCCAGGAACAGCCCAGAGGAATAAAGTCATGGCTAAAAATATACACAGATGATCTGCCCTGGTTATGGGGAACTGAGGTGGAAGGAAGCTAAATTCTCTCGCTACAGTAATTCATCCCAGACAGGTAAATTAAAGCCAACAAAGATGCTGTGCCACACAGCTACCACCTCAGAGGTGCCACACCCAGCAAGAAACACAGAATGTTTTGGGCTGGAAGGGACCTTTAAAGTTTATCTAGTCCACCCTCCGTTGCAGTAAGCAGGGACACCTTCAACTAGAGCAGGTTGCTCAGAGCCCATCCAACTTGACATTGACTGTCTCCAGGGATGGGGCTTCTATCAACAAACCTGTTCAGCTCAAGAAGGATCAGCTTCCCTTTGAAGGGAAAACCCTAAAGGTGGCTCACATGGTTTAATTTAGGAGATCCCCAATGCCCACAATGCTGTCAGCCTCTAGCAGCACCCAAAATTCCTATCACCACGCTGCCAGCACCTGGCCCCTGGAGAGGGGGCGATGGGGACTGGCAAACCCATGCACGCACCCTGCAGCAGGATGGGTCCTCTGAGCTCCCCACTGCACCTTCTGAATGCATGTGGCAATGCAAGCACCCATCCCTGTTTTCAAACACTGTTCTGTCTCTTCAGGGACTGAAAGCATTTTTGAAGACAGGACTGGGATGCTTCCGAAAATTCTTCCCACTGTTTATTCTCGGTTTAGTCTACTGATAGTCCCCAAAATGTTAACTTCCATTCTCATCCATCCTTTCAGAAATGGCAGAGCTTGCACTCACAATTGAATTTTGGCTTGGATCCATGCCTGTTTTTCTCTTATACTACAAACATTTCCCAAAAGGTACTTTGCTGGGTGCAACTTCAACTGCTCATCCATGAGAACAAGATAAAGGTGCCCCCCACATAAGCACCTACCCAGGACAGGAGGCACCTAGACCTCAAACACCAACTGCCTCTCCTAAACCCTTCCCCAACACAGCCACAGCCTCACAGTGCCAGATTGCACCGCAGTCAGGAGCGGTTTCTCTCCACTCTTCCTCAGCAGAATCTCTACAGTCAACAATTTTTCGTCTGGAAATCAATTACTTGTCCAGCAGAGTGTAGCAAGAGGGGATTACAGGTCATGTTTTCCACAATTATCCTTTCCAGCGAGGAAGAACTTTTTAAATCATATGTGTTAAGTAGGTCACAAGAGGGAAAAGCAGCAAGATGAGCTCTTAGCATCAGCGAGCCCGAAGCTGGAGAAAATCAGAGAGAGGCCAGTGCCAACCTGCATCCCGAGCCCTCATCCACAGCCAGTGCAGCGGTGAGAAAAAAAAAACACCAACCCCATACAGACTTCCCTGATGAACCATAAGCTAAAATTAGAAACCATTCACCCCTGCAAAGCCACAGCTATCGCCGAAAGGAAAATAGGTCAGAGAACGCCTGGCTAACTCGATTTTCCGGCCTCTCTGGCTGCTCTGTCCTCACGTAACCTCCTCTCTCCCAGGGAGCGCTTTTGGTGCCGCTTTGTTCGGGGTATAAGCGGCCGCAGTGTGCGGCTCCGGCACGGCCTGGCAGCGGCGGTGGGAACGGGCAGGGCGGCAGCCGCGGGCTCGGGGGAGCACAGACCCACGCTTCACCCAAAACCAAGGCAGCGCCAGGCGGCAGCCCCTCCGCCCAGCCTGCTGCCTCCCACCTGCTCCGGGAGCAGGACGAGCCTTGGCTCCCTGCCCCTGCCGCAATATTGCCCTGTAATCCTGCCAGCCCTTCTGGGCTGCTTTGCTCTCTCGCCTCTTCCCAAGGCCTGAGTGCCCTCTTTTTATTTGCGTTTCTCACCGCCTGCTGCCTCCCTCAAGCCAGCCACAAGCAGAGCCGTGCCAGTCAATCAGGCTTTGCCTCCCTTTGTGTGCAGGCTGCAGCCCTGGCTCAGCTGCTTCTCCTGGGAGCAGACCTCAAGGCATCTATCTTCACTGCTTTTCCAGAGCACAGAAGAGGTGGAAAGGCTTCAAATTTGGCTTAGTGCCCTTCCTCACTCTAGATCAATATGTCTCTATCTGGCTACCTACCAACTCACCTTGCAATCAACTGTTAAGCTGCAGCAAAGCCACAAGTCAACATGAGGGTGCCTGAGGCTCTCCCCACTACGGCTGGGCACACCCAGAGGCTGTGCTACCACCAATCCCCCACCAAAGCAACTTGATCTCCAACCACTATCCAGTCTTTTCCACACACAATCCTAACTGATGCTGCTTCCATGTCCTTTCCTCTACCAGCTTTCCTCCTCCTGGCCCCCAGGGAAGAGCAGTTTTCAGTGAATGGCATCCCAAATTGTGTCCAACAGAAGTGAGAGGCTGAAAGCTGAGCCCAGGGATGCTCTTGAGACAGACACCTGCATACTGAATATCTCACCTTTGTTACTGGAGCCTCAGCACACCCTCCCCTTTGCAGCTGGCATCTCGGCCTCTTACTGCTCTGGTACTGAAAAGAGCCTCAGCCACTACCATCAGCCAGCAAGGCTCTCTCAACTCTCTGTTGCCCATGAATAGATCATGTCTTCTTCAAAGGAGGAACTTCCCTCCAGTCGGCCAAGGTTTTTGTCAAGCAAGAGGGAAGGGTTGTCTGGTTTGAGTCTCCTACCCACAGATCAGCTTGCTTCACACGCTACTCACAAGGAGACTTTACAAGACCAGGGGAAGGATCATCACTTGCCCATCCCAGGGCTCCTGCAGGCAGCCAGGTTTGAAACTATGCAAAAATCTGGTGTCAGACACGACCTTCTCTTGCTGAGCACCCACCTAGAACACGACAACCCTACCACAAGGGTTAATAGCCAAACACTCCTGGCAGCAGCCTGGCTCTGAGGATCAGCATAACCTGGAATGAAGCTGCACACACTAACAAGTGTCTGCCACCAGCTCTGGGCACTGCCTGTGACAGTGTCCCAGGTGTTATGGCCATGCACTTCCAAGGACAAACTAAGAACTCCATGCTTGCTTGCTGTGCCACCAAGCCTGAAGGAGCACTCAGAGTCACAGCACAGGCTTCAGGAACAGATCAGATCTGTTGTGGAAAAGGTAACGGGGGACTCAAGGGGATGGGAGGGAAAGGAGTGACCCTGCTGCTGGTGTGGGCAGGGACAAGAGATTACAGATCAGAACAATCAGCCTTGAGCCAAGTCCAGCTAACACACCATTGGGATGCAATGGCAGAAGATCACCTCTCCTTCCTGCCTCAGCACCATCACCTGTTTCTTGCCCTCATGACCAAGGAAGGTGTAGCTCAAGGGAATAAGAATACAAATCATAGAATCACTGAATTGTGGGTATTGAAAGTGACCTCTGGAGATCATCTAGTCCAACCCTGCTGCTACAGTGGGCTCACCTAGAGCAGGTGACACAGGACGGTGTTCAGGGAGGGTTTGAAGATCTGCGGAGAAGACTCCACAATCTCTGTAGGTAGCCTGCTCCAGCGCTCTGTCACCCCCACGCTAAGAAGGTTTTGCTTATGTTTGACACCTCATGCTTTTTGTAATTTAAGTCCCAGCAGAGGAGGCACAAGCTACATAGCCAAGACCCCTGGAGAGGACTGAATGTCTTTGAGGAACACTTGGCACTTGCCCCCAAAGCCCAGTGCCTGTGAAGCTCTCACCAGCCGGCGCTTGCTAATGCTTCCAACACATCGACCTCAGTCATCACCCACTCACACAGCAGACAGTGCCAAACTGGGCTTCCTATGGCATGGGGAAAGAAGCAGATGGGAAAAGGAAAACTGGGAAAATGGTGCTGCCTGGGAGCATTTCCTTCCCCCCCCCACCCCTTTTTAGGAGTGGGGCACCTGGATTTCTGCAGCTCCCAGTGAAATCGCAGGCCTGGCAATTCAAAGTAATTAGCGCCTGGTAGTTTCCCTTTTATGCAGAATCATCCTTTTCATCCAACACCTAAATGGAAATGAATGTGCTTGATTATCCAAAGGGCCCCGTTTCCCAGCATGGCTCCGAAGCACACAGTGAAATGGGTGTCTCCTCAAGCTGCTATTGCAGGCAATGGCTTAGCACAACAACCCAGTGGTCAAAGCAGAGAGGCAGAGCCAGAGACTCCAGCCTGACCCTTGCTGATGCTACTCGCAGCGTCAAATAGCCACAAATCCAGCCCTGGCTCCATCCACATTCTTCCTGCCCCAGCCTGGGGGAGGGCACTCAGAAGCAGCCAAGATTCTCACAGCTGGCCTGCACTATTGGAGCATCACAGACAGCCCCTCCATCTGTGCAGCCCACCCCACCCAAGCCCATCCACTGAGGCAGCTTTCAACCAGGTTCAGCCCCAGAGGTAAGGATGGGAGAAGCTATTTAACAGACAGGAGTCTGAAGCACCTCCTCGGGGCTTCAAATCTAAGTTGATCATAGGAAACCTCCCCCCCCACCCCGCCCCAGGTTCTTCAGAAGACATCTGTGCTCAATCCACACAGCAGAGCAAGCTCCTCACATCTCTCCACCTCCCACAGCCTGTAGCCCAGAGGTGCCACTCGGGGGAATCCCACACCTACCCCATCCCCAGCTCCCTGTCCCCGGGCAGGGCAGCGCGGTGCGCTCACAGGGCTGCGCTTCCATCCTCTCCAGACTCACCCTGTTCTCGTCGTAGATGATCTGCACCAAGCTGCGATGTTTGGACTCGATAGGAGGCGGGGAGATGGGTTTTTCAGGCTCTGGTGGTTTGGCTGCTTCTTCCTCCAACTGTTGCTGTGGAAAGAGAGGGGGGAGGAGAAGGATGAGTCACAGCGAGAAACGCAGCCGTCCCCATCCACACGAGACTCTCAACCGAAGCAGAAACCACCATGGCAGAAGGCTTCCTGCAAGATACAGGCAGGCTCAGGCCAGGAGGGGACGGGGAGAGGGAGGAGAGTTGTGGAAAACCCCCTGTCACACAAGCACAGTCCTGTTCTGGCCCAGGCACCTGGCCCGTGTTGGTGGGTCGGTGCTTTTTACACATGGGGGTTGAGGACTTGCTTTGAGCAGGTCTCCTGTAGAGGACTCAAGGCTAGAGATTATCATTTTATTGGAAACGCCTAAAGGGAACCACAGCTCCCAGCTGCAACCTGCCTTAGGAGCTGCTGCCATACTGCAGGTAGCAGTGGAGGAGTGAGTGGCAAGGCTGCCCTCCTCCTCTGGCTTCATCATACTATGCCGTGGTTGGAGGAGATGCCCCAAGATGACTGTTCCTGATGACACGACTTGTGCAACCGTTGCCTCCGTGGCATGCAGCCAGATGAGCCACTAGGTACAGCAGAGGAGGTAACATCACATGAGAGGTGGTCAGACTGGTCAGAGTCAGGCCAACGGGATGTGTGGCAGCTCTCGTGGTCAAGGTGAGCGGTGCAAAGTACTCAGGACTGCCTGCAGAGGACAGCAGGGTGCTCAGAGAAGGGCCCCAAGATACCACTGGGTGAACTTGTATAGCAAGCCCAAGTACTCAGGTTGCAAAAGCCTGCAGCACAAACATATCATGTGGCTCTGGTTGTCCTGGCAGGCACAGGAAGAGCTGCTGAGGGCACCAGCTTAGAACAAGGTACCTTCCAGCCATCATGCTCTCCTGGGAAAGCAGCTTTAAGACCTGTTTTTCCCCTCCTTTCACCCAGGTCAAGCTGTCCTGAGCAAAAACCATCAAGCAAATCAGGCTCAAATTAGAGAAAGCCCTGTAAGGATGAACGACCACCAGCAGCGTGTCCTGGCTTCAGAGACAGCAGTGCTGAGAAGTTCTCTTGGTTGGCTCTTCAGCTTTTCTACTGCATTGCCACAGCTCCACATTTCATGGCACCTGGACTTTGAGGTGCAGCAGCAAAACCACTGCACAGTCCCCCCACAGCTCCATGCACTAGCCTACACTGGGACAACACCACCCAAGGTGTGTGTGTCTCATCCCAAGCTCCATTACCACTCACAGCACAAACCTTTAGGAGCTCAAAAGCTGCTCCACAAGCACATCCACCACTTCTGGAGTAAAATACACCCAGCTCCAAAGCTGGCTTGAATGCTAACAACTCCCTTGTGAGATGCAAAGCAGGAGGGAGCAGATTCCATGCATGCACCTTTACAGGTCACTGATCTTGTAGTATGTTCCTACCCACCTAGGAGCTGCTCAGGTCATAGTGGGAACCAGTAGTAAACTACTGGATTCAGAAAAGCACTTTTTAGTACCATCAGGGTCAGCAGGTGTATGTGACATATGACCTGTACCTCCAGCTCTCCCAAGGGGTGTGAGGCAGGAGACATTTGAGCCCCTCCAGTAAATCTGAGGAACCTCTCAGCTGAAAGAGGAAACAAGGACTCCAGACTCCTCCTGGAGTCGTCAGCTCCCTGCAAGGAGGGAGAGCACAGGCTGTGCATGGCAGCTGTGGGGCAGCACAGGCACAGGAGAGCTTGTCAAAAGAGGTTTATGGTTTTTTTCACTGCTCAGCTCTGCATCTCCAAATCTCTGTAATTTGTCCAGCAGCTGAGGCATCTCCTCTTGAAGCAAGTGGAAGATTAAGACAGCTTCACACGAGCAAAAAAAAACGGCACCTGGAACTAAGAGCAACTGGCTTGCACCAGAGGTGAGCACACTGCATTCTTCATGGCCCAAGAAGAATGTGGGCACCTGTTCATCCTTCAGATCATCTCTGCTCCTGCTGATGATCCCTTTAGCAAAACCAGGGCTGTAGGATGCAATCCAAGAAAATACTTCAGCACTCAGACAGGTCTGCTGGCTTAGCTGAGACAACTCACATCCCTCCCATTAAATATGCTTCAATGGATAAAGCAACACCATGAGGTGGACTCCACTCATGCTCCACCTCCCCACAGGTGGACATCTCTTCCCATAAAGGAAAAAGCAGCAGCATAAGAGACACCAAGGCACAACTGAAAAAAAGGCCACCATCGCCAGTCAAATGGCTGAGTGATGTCCCAGCTGGGGATGAGGCTTCAGCAGAGGCAGCACAGCCTGAGAGCCAACTTGGCATCAGCCTGCCCACCTTGGAGTCTTAACCTAGGAGTTAGTCCAGCCACAGGTGTGGACAGCCAGCAGTCAGCCCAGCCCATGTGCACTTTGGAAGGAGCTGAACCTTCCCCAGAACAGCACAGATTCGTCCCCTCCTGCCCACACAGAGCCACAGCACACGGAAGGCTCCAACCATGCCTGAAACAACCCCAAAGCTTCCTTCTCTTCTCAACCACAGCTGCTGCTCAGGTGGTCCAAATCACAGCGCCCTGCAAGGGGGCCAAGAGCTCTTGGAGAAGTCATAGCTAAAACCACAGGCTGCAGCAAAGCAGCTCTCAGCATCAGCTGTGGCACTTCTACCTGCCCACTCTTGCCTGGCTCTTAGGGCATCCCATCACAGACCTTCACTCCCATGTGGCAAACTCCAAAATCTCCAAAGAGCAAGTCACCAGCAGTCAGATTCTCTGCCTCTCTTGGGGAACACACTTGGGTAAAAATAAAACAAACAAACAAACAAAAAGTAACAGCAGAAACTTGGCTACATCCTCCTGGAAACCCACAAAAATTCTGCAAAGCAGTTGTGTGTGTTGTAAGTGATCTCAGACAAGAGGATTTGACGGTGGATCAGGAAAATAAATCTTGCCAGTAAGTGGAGGCTCATTAAAAGCAGCTTGTTAGAAGGAGGGAAAAAAAAAATATACAAATCTAATTATAGGAGAAATACAGTGAAGAATTAAACTCTGTGTGGCCTAACACCATGCACTTAGTAAAGGGTAAGGATGTGGGCAGGGTCTGCAGGCAGGGGCTACAGGCAGCACACCTGACTGCAGCAGGCTCAGCCCACGACAGCTACCCCTGGGAGCTGTGGGAAATGGCAAAGCAAAATAGGTCAAAGTTCCCAGACACGGACAAAATGGATTTCTTAAAGGTCTGCCACAAAAGCTAGGCTGGGACTGTGACCTTTACAGGGAGACAAGCAGGATGAGAGATGAGTCCTGACGGCTCCACACTCTCTCCCTCCCCGCTCCTAGCAGCGGCTGCCCAGAAGCCCTCTCCTCTCCTCAAATCAAAGGCAGTGCAGGGATGTTGAAAGGATGCAAGATGCCCTGGACGCTACACCATCCACAGGCTGACTCATTTCCAAGTGCAGAAGGTGTCTCCTCCAGGTAGGAGTCTCATGGCCAGACCTCATGCTGTGGAGGGGCCGTCAGAGCCCGCAGCACTGGCAGGGAGGTTGGTGACATTTCAGGAAGACCTCATCCCCCCGACATCAGCTCCTGTGCTGAAGGGACCTGCCCGATGGAGCCAAGGTCGTTAGACACACACCCAGATGCCATGCTGCTTCCTGCCAGGCTGCCATCACCTGAGCACCGAGATGCTTCACCTGCCAGAGGGCTGCCAGCCACAGGGCATCTCTGAAAAGCTCTTTCAAAGAGCCTAGAAGAGGAAACTCAGCCCAGGAGAGAAATGGAAGGGGAAGGCCTGGAGCTCTTCTACCCAGCCAGCTCCACCTCCATCACCAGGTGGGAGTGTTGTACTCCCGGAGAGCCCTTTGCCCAGCTCAGGCACCACTGCGGAGAACAGCCCAGAGTTTATTCCTCCTTCAGCTCCTCCAGTAGCACTGCCAGGAATAAATGCATGAGGATCATCCTCCCCTGTCAGGAAGAGGGGGAGAGGACGCGGCAAGCGCATATGGCTCATGAATGAGCGGGGGACGGCTGCTGGAGGTGGCCTCCTGCCAGGGGCGGGCAGGGTTTGGGGAAGGTTTCTCAGCCTGCTGAAGATGTTTGCTTCTTGCACAGTCCAGGCAGAGCCTCCCTTGCCTCTTCTGGAACAAGCACGAGGAGCAAGATGGTAGGTTTGGTTTGGTTTGGTTGGGATGGGCTTTTCGCACAGCCTTTCCATCCAGATGTGTTTCACCACCCTGAGAAGGCCTCCCAAAGACAGAGGGGAAAAGCATCAGGAGGTTCTGGCTGCACAGAGTCCCTGCCTGGCTCCGCCAGCAGCTCCTGCAGCAGCGCTGCCTGCCTCAGGCTGATTGCCTTCCCTCCCTCGTCTCTCTCCTGCGCTGACAGCTCAGATGCACAGATGGACAAAATGTTCCCAGAGCTTCTCAGATAGGAACACCCCCACTCCAGAAAATGCTTCCTCCCAGATGTGCCAGCTGTGCCGGAGGACTGGGGAATGATCCTATGCTGGGAGGGGGGATTTGCTACCAAATGACTTTGTCATCATGTGCCAAAACATTAAAAAAAAAATTANAAAAAAAAGGAGGGGAGGAGCTGCTTTTACTGCCAACAGTCACTTCCACCTTCTTCCCTACTCAGCAGAGCATTTTTGAGGGCAGGAAGAATCATAAAACTTGTTCAGAGGAAAGAAATAAAGCAACGAAGCAGCCAACGATAAAAATCCCATTTCCTTACGGAAGGACAGCTTGATTTTAATGGCAGGGAGCATATGCTGCTCCCATCAGCTTCAACAGCAGCTCCTCAAAGAGTCAGGCAGAGTTGTCAGTCCCCTTGGCTGCCATCAGAGGGATCTTCACCACTGTGCTGGGCATGCATCCCGCTCCAGAAGCCCTTTCTCCAGAGCAGAAAGTGACCATGGTTTGCACCTTCCTCCTCAAACAGCAGTTAAAAACTTGGAGCAGTGGCCAGACTGCCAGGAGGGAGACAACACCAATATTCTCTCCTAGAAGGGAGAGGGGAAGGTCTGGCTTCCCCCAGCTCCCACCAAACCCAACATGAGGAACCTGTGTGGTTTCCACTGCTCTGGATGTTCCTTTGGCTCCTGTAAGTCCGCACACATGGCCGCTTCCTTGCACAGCTGCTCCTGCCTACTCTTGGCTCCCTCTTCCTAAGCACTATGATACCTCTGCAGATAAAAAGCTGTAGCAACAACAACAAGTAAAGTCCTTCACAACAATCTAACAAGATTGTCTGAAAACAAACCCACAACATCCTGCACTGTCTTGCAGGAAAGAAAGGGATAGTATCTGTATGGGAAAGCACAGATCTGATGGGAAGGAAGGTCAATTACACACTCATCCTTGAGGAGCACTTGCCTCAGCCAACAGCCCAAACAGAGATTCTGATTCCATTCCTGAATTCCTGCTGCACATCCCCGGGGAGAGGTCATTCCTCTCAGGCAGTCTGGGATTAGCAGCCCTTAGGGAGTTTAGAAACTGGCCCCAAGCAAAGGAAATAAGACAACCAGTAAGAGAGAGGCAGAGAGAAGCGACTTGCTTTAGGAAGTGAAAGCCTTTAAGTCTGTGGGGTTTTCAAAGCCATCCCCTAAGGTTTTGTCATATTAATCCCTTAATGGGTTTATGGTAATTGTGCAGACAGCAACCTCGAGCAGGCAATCCTGCTGCTGGGGAGTGCTCTTGTGCAGGGGGAAAGCACCGAGTGGGGAGATCAGATTCAAATCCCTGGCTCAGGCACAGCTCTGACTGCAGCTGGGTCAGATGCTGCTCACGGCTTCAGGGCTGCAAACCTTGTAGAAGGGGACTTGGTGCACAGGAAGGGCTATTAGGTCATCACAGCCATGTTTTAAACAGCCCAGTGCTACAATAATGGCAGCAACAGCACGGGGGAGGAGACAATTGCTGGAAAGAAAAAAGAGAAGACCTTGTGCTAATGCTGGGCTGTGCAGACAACTCAGGCAACCTAGGCTGTGCTCCCAGCTGCCACTGACTGCCTGCATGACCACAAGGTAAGTCTCAGAGGACAGACTGCTCTCCCTTTAAGGTACTCTGACATGCAAAAGAGCCCACAAGCCAGGTTGCCAAAGCTCTCTCCTCTTGCAGTGACCAGCTGCAGACTGGCACCACAGCAATCGCCTCGTGTCATGACAGGGAGCAGGGACACACCAGGTCACCCTGGTGCACCAGCACTGCCCTTCCCTCTGCAGACTGGCATGAGCAAGGATGGGGGTGTAAGGCAGCACACAGGAGTGAGGACACATGCTCCCCTTTGGACTACAGCCTCTTACCTGCTTCTTCTTCAGCTTGGAGATCTGCTGCTCCACCATGGTGATCTCGCGGTCCACGCGGTCCATGTTCTGGATGAGCTCCTCCTTGGACAGCCTGGCTGGCAGCAGGTCCAGCTCAGCATCGGGGTGAGCAGGGCTCACGGGTGACACAGGCTCCAGTTTGCCAGGCAGGCCACGCTCCTAAGGAGCATAAAACAACCAGGTCAGCTCTTTCTCAGGACACCTTGGTTCCTTCTCTTGTCCTCCCACTCCAGCTGCCACAGCTCCCTGGCCCGTGCCCAGTCCCTCTGAGGCAGACACACCCCTTTAAAAAAACCTGCTAGACTAAGCAGTACCAGCTGCCAGATCACATCACTGCAGTGCTCCACAACCTCCAGCATCTCCAGAGAGCAGCAGGTCAGTCTCCCAGGGACACGACAGCAGCTCATCTTCCTGCCAGAGCCTCCTCGGTGGCTCTTACCACCTTCAGTGCTACCTGCATTCCTGCAGAATCAATAATCCCATCCATATTCAGGAGCTCCCAGCAGCACTGTCCTTGCACATCTCAGCAGCCAGCTCAAGGCTACATCTTCTCAGCAAAAATAAGGTAGCCACAGACATATCCTCCTCAGCATTAACCACACCGAGTGAGAAGGAGCTACTGAGGCAGGCCCTAGGAGGAAAGGGTGCTCCCATCTCCGTCTTGGAGGTCCTCCTCCATTGCTTGTTAAATTCTGGGAGAGCTCTGAGTGTTGGAGGTCAAATGCACCCATGCAGAAATGGAGAGGAAGGAGAAAGGTGAGGTCAGATGAGATTAGAATAGACTGAACTGATGGAAATTCCAGGTAAAGACAGTCTCAGTTCAGCCAGACCCTTCTGTCAGAGACTGGACAGATCCAAATAAACTCTGTGGCCATCACAGGGAGCAGCTCTCACAGCCAGCAACTAAGAACTGAGGGAAAACACATCAAAACAGTCAGCTTTGCCTGCAGCAAAGCAACAACCTTCATGAGCCCAAAGAACTTGTATCCTAGGAGCATCCTGAAGCCACACCACCCTTCACCTGTCCAGCTCCAAACAAAGGAGCCCATCTCCTGCAAACACAAGTTGCATGCTTGAGTTCACCCACCCCTGAGGAACACCCATGGAAGGAAACAGCAGCCACTGGCCACGGGATTTCAGCATACCAACAGCCTACCCTAACCTGGGATGCTCCTCTCTGGCAGCTACCCAACACCTTAATTAAAAGTTTATCTATTCATCTGCTTAGTGAGTGGATAGATTTCTTCTGCTGGAGGAAGAGGAGCTGCTTCTTGGTTTGTAACTGTAAACCGCTGCCAGGCTCGGTGCAGCTGCTCAGGAGGGGAGGGTTGGGGAGGCAAACAAGTGAAGAAGTTGACACCACTTTGCTACCTTCATGACAGCAGCTCTGTGCTCACAGACAAAGCCAAATGCTGTTCTGCACCAAATGGCACAGACTGTCCTCCCCTCTGTGCCGACAGCCAGGGCCATCCACCAACCCTCTCTCCAGGTCAAGGGTGACATGATGGTGCTTGGTGGCACTGGGTCAGCAGGGACTCTTCTCTGCTTCTTTGTCTGGCCCTGGGTTTTTCTCTGGCTGTGCTGCAGCTCCTGCCAGATGCGGCAAGCAGGCAGATGCCACCTTGGCACTGCTCAGCATCTCAACAGCATCTGCTCACCAAGAGGCAGAAGGCATGCAGAGTGGCCTCCATACTGCTGCTGGTGGGGATGAAGTGTGCTCCCAGGGGGGCTGCACTCACAGCCCAGCAGAACTCCAGGGATCTGACTTCAAAGGTCATTCCTGCCCAGTGGGGCTGTGCTCAGATGAACTCTGGCCTACTGCCCTACAAGGGATGAGCAACATCACTCACAGCAAAACTTGAACAAGGGAAGCTAAAAGAGGATATTCCCCAAGGTGGCCATGTCACAGGACAGCAGCACCCTTCACTGCTGCCTTCTTCCTCTCCCCTGCTCAGCCCTGTTCTAGCTGAAGGAGACATCAAGTCAGGCAGGGAGGAATCACCCCTGGGTGCAGTCTGGAGGTATTAGCACCATTTCCGCTGCTGCCATCCAGGGACAGAAAGCAAAGAAGCAACCTGAAACCCCTTCTTTATTGTCTTAGGTGAGGCTCATCCAGCCCAAAAAGCATTAAGGAACTGGCAAGTTAAGCTGGTTGTTTCCAGCATCCATCCCACGAGAAGAGAAACTGGAACATGAAAGGTTTCTGGAGAATCCCCAAGACCGGATCCTGTCTTGTTTTACTTCCCCAGCATTAGACACCAAAAATGGTCAGTCTGGGGAGGCTTTGTGCTCTCCACAACTAGGTTGTCACTTTGGTGGTCTGGGGTATTTTTTTAGGCCAAGAGCAGCCTGACAAATACAAAAAACAAGAGAGAAATTAAGTGTTCATAAAATCGTGGTCAGACTAAGGCAAGGGAAGGGGAGGTGGCAGTAGCTTGTAGGTGTGTAGGGTTTTCCAAAGGAAATCAAGGCAAAAATGCAGAGAAGAGGATCTTTTGTTCCCTGTGCACATGGCTGCCAATATGCAAGACAGGGCACCTCTGAATTCCCACCTGGCACAAGCCCTTTGGAAACCTGGTTTCAGATACATTTTGATCTGTTTACTTTGCAGAATCTGAGGTAAAACAACAGCAAAGCTGAGTAAGGGGAACAGCTGCAAGGCACAGCACAAAACCCATCATCATCTGGTATTAGGTGATGATTACAGCAATAGAAAGAGGCAATGTCCCTGGACCTCAAATCGCTGGCCACTGCCTTTTCACAAGCTCCTCTCTAAAGAAAAGGGATGAGGAAAGAAACAAACAACAAAATCCTTCAAATAAAACCTCCTCCATGCAATGGTCTAGTGGAAGGTGTCCCTGCCCCAAGCAGGGGGGAGTGGAAGTAGATGATCATGAAGGCCCCTTTCAACTCAAGCCATTCTGTGATTCTAAGTCCAAGAGGCAGAGCTCACAGATTGAAAAAAGGCACAAAGGGGCTCTTCTTCTAATGCACAAAAATGGGCTGAAGAGATGCTTGCAAAGCCCAGAGTCCACAAGAGGGATGTGGAGTTGCCAGAGTGAGTGCAGAGCAGAACAAGGAAGCTGGAGAAGAGCCTGGAGAATAAATCTTATGAAGAGCAACTGAAGGAGCTGGGGCTGATTAATCTGAAAAAGAGAAGGCTGAGGGGAGACCTCATCACTGTCTACAGACACCTGAAAGGACGTTGTGGAGAGGTTGGTGATCAGTGACTGAACAAGAGGGAATGGCTTCCAGCTGCGACTGGGTGGGTTGAGACTGGACATTAGGAAAGAATTTTTCCCAGCAAGAGTGGTCAGGCATTGGAATGAGCTGCCCAGGGAGGAGGTTGGGTCACCCACCCTGGATACATTTAAAGGTCGTCTGGATGTGGTGCTTGGAGATACGGTTTGGGGTGAAGCTTGCAGAGAAGAGTTATCACCTGGACTTGGTGATCCTGAGGGACTTTACCAACCTGAATGTTTCTGCCATGCCATTTCCTAGCACCCTCAAGAAGCCACTCCAAGTATCTTCCTGCACTTCAGACAGGGCCATACCCAGGCTCTGAGCAAGTGCAGCATGAAACCTGAAATTCTTACTAAGGTGAAGTCTCAGGCTTCAAAACCAGCATGGGCTGGGAGAGCTGGAATGAATCTGCTGGAGGGAAGAAAACAATTACTGCATTACTCAAGTTGATATTTTCTCAGTAATTATACTGTTTCCATGTGATTTGTTTTTATACACGGCTAACAGCTACTGCAGTTCCTGTTTACCCCTGGCCTTATTATGATGTGATTTGTATGATAACAAGGGTGGGCAAGCTGGGGGGGAGGGGGGCAGAGGCTGCAGAAACTTTCTTGCTGCAAGAGGAGATGCTGGCACTGAAAAAAAAAAAAAGTCATCACCCAGAAAACTATCAAAGAGCAAGGCCAGGTGTTGAGGCTGGGTTTCTACCACACGTTTTTATTCCTAGCATAGCCAACATTGATGGAGTGAGGCTGCTACACACTGCCAGGCAGTGGATTTAAAATCATGGGAGAAAGAAGGGAAGGGAAAAAGTCAGATGCCCGTTGCTGATCTAGAGAGTAAATAAGCCTCTGGATAATTTGTCATCGCTGCCTCCAGACACATCAGCAGCTGGGTCCATGAAAGAAAAGACAGTAGGAACCCAACCCTGGTCCCAGGACATAGAATCCTAAAATTGTTTTGGTTGGAAGAGATCTTTAAGGCCATCAAGTCCAACCATTAACCCAGCACTACCAGGTTACCACTAAATCTTGTTCCTCAGCACCACATGGACAAGGCTTTTCAATCCCTCCCTGGGCAGCCTGATAGCCTGGGATAACCCTTTCAGGGAATAAGTTTTTCCTGACTTAAACCTCCCTGACATGTTGGAACCTGCACCAGACCATCAGCTCTTCCTTATTTTGCATTCCTAGCCCAGCCTGCAATGCTCCCAGGAAGTCTGTGGGAGTTGGTATCAAGAAGAAGGGCATCCATGCCATGTGCCAAGTCAGCACCTGCAGCTGGATGCAGCCCAGCCTCTGTGAAGGGTCATTTTTCTCAGCTGCTTCCCACCTTCAGGAAACAGCACAACAGTACCACCTAACTCCTGCTGCAAAGTGCATTCTGACCCTTCAGACCCTCTGACCACATCAGCTGCCTCTTCCTACACTGGTAGGGGCTTCAAAGCCTCCACACCCCCAGCCAGTATAGCACTGGTGTGTACCAGATGAACAGAGCCACTTGCCTGGGACGACCCTCAGGATCTCTAGCACAGAACCACAGCCTCTGCCCTACAAATCATCCACTCTAAGTCCTGCTTCTCCCTCTGCCTTTCTGTACCAGATCGTTAGTAACATTTCCCCAAGCCCAGGGCAGAGATTTGGGGATGTCAGCATCACCTCATCCACAGCCTGTTCACTTTCTAATTATCAGCTGGCAGCAGCATTTTCAGCTGGAGCATCAGGAGGGATTAAGAGGTGTTATCTCCAACTCCTGCCCACTTGCACATCTCGCATCCTCACAGGCTAGAGAAGATTGCCAAAGCAGGCAGGATGGGCTGGGGCTGCTCAAATTAATTCTTCCTTCAAAAAACCCCAACAGCCAACCAAGAACAAAGGGTGGGTTTGCTGTGATCCCCTCACAGCAGCACAGAGCTGGTGACCACTGCAGAACTCACCAACTAACACCACTAACTACCAGCCCTCACCCACCAGAGGCTGTGCTGCTTTTGTCCTCCCTGTGAGGTGCCCATGGCGGAGCAGCACTGCACACCCCAGCAGCTGCAGAGCCCCGGGGGCTTTCCCACCCACCCCGGGACCAAAACACAGCAGGGAAGCCAACACCCCACACCTCCAGCCATCAGGAGTGAAGGTCAAACACAGCTAAAAGGGATTTTTTTTTTCTGAATTGGAAAACTGTCCAACACATTCTGGCCCATCAGCAGCCCCAGGGTGCTAGCACTGGAAGAGAAGAAAAGTCAAAGGAGCTGAAAAGTATTATCTAGGGGAGATGCACCAGCAGAGAGCCTGAGCAGTGAGAAGCACCCCAGGTCACTGCCATTCTTCTGTTGGTGGCCATGTGCTGCACTAATGGTTCTTTCAGGTCAAGTCTCAGGTGCTGCTGGCTCTGGGCTGGGCTGTGTCCCCACAGCCACTCAAGGGGCTGCTGAAGCAGGGGCAGATGTGCATACATTGGTGTGTGCAGCACCACTCCAGCAGGCACTCGCAGTGCTGTTCACCAGCACAGGGGTGTTCCTGGGCAAGAACAAGAGGTGTCCATGAGGAACACCACGTGTGGGACCAGGACATTGCCCAGCTCCTTCCTCTGTCCCTATGCTCCACAGCACACGCAGGCAGGGGGGGATGAGCAAAATAAGGATTGCTTTCACTGGAGGCACCCCAGACCTGCTCTCATGGGAATTAATGAAGCTGGAGACTATGGAGCTGCCCTGAAGACAGAGCTGGTTTGTTTTATTTATTTTTTTTCCCCCTGAAATAAATCAGTGACTTTATGAGCAGGCCTATGAAATTCCTTCCCCCTGTAATCCAGCTGAATTCCCCGCACAAAACATCCCAACAATTTCTAAGCTTGCACGGAAAGTAGGTCAAAAAACTTCCCCAACGTTTCAACAGCTTGAAGTAATTCAATTGCAAAACCAGTACCAAATGCTGACCCTCCCCTCCCCACCCCCACCAGCAGCTTTCCGAGGGTGGCAGAAGCTCAGCAGGCAGCGCTCCAGCCGAAGCCCACAGCCTGCTCTTGCACAACTCCCTTGTGCCGCAGAGAGCTGTTCCACGGTGCCAGCCTCCACAGCCGCTGCCCCTGGCTCTTGCGAGGGCAGGCGACGGCAGCAGCACCAGCAAAAGCACAGCTTAGGGGCTCAGGCAGCCCAGAGTAACGGGGCGAACCCCGGAGAGCTGGCTCGGGCTCCCAGCCCAGCCCAAGGCATCACATGCACAAGTGGTTGCTGAGCCTTTCATTACCTTCTTGCCTTTCCCCATTAGTGGATAATAATTGCACGGAGCCAGAACACTCCCTGCTGACTTGGCAGGAGCGACGAGTTCTCACCTACCCATCCACTCCTTACAAAGAGGAGCTAATTGCTCCACCTCCCATCAGAAATTGCCTGACTTTGCCTCCTCTTCATTGCCGGATTTTCAGGTGACCCTCGGTTTGCCGGGACATTAACTGTCTGCACTCAGATTTTCCATGCTGAGTATTTGCTTCAGACCCTCTTAGGTTTTTTCTTCCCCCCCTTCCCCAAAATACTAAATTTTGGGCAAAACTCCCTTGCTGCTTCTGAGAACAAGTTTACAGGAAAAGATACCTTTCTGCAGCATTCAGGAAGATTCTGTGAGCCTTGTCTTTGAGCATCTCTGGTGCAGTTCAGATACACTTGCCAAGGCTGCTCTTTGCCAGCGATTCACCTTTTGTTAAGCATCCAAGTCACAACAAACAAAGATAAATAAAAATCTCATTCGGGGCTTGCCCTGGGGAACGACTCTGAACCAAGCAAGTGAAGTAGGGTCGTGGAGAGCTCTAGGGCTGGTTTCACATTCTGCCTGTACTCTGGCAAAGCAAAGAGAAGGGCTAAGCTGGAAGGACCTCGCTGGCACTTGTGGAGTGCTCCAGGCCAACAGCAAGTGCCCTAAAAGAGCAGTGAATACCAGCAGGTAGAGCTTGAGACCACCCACCAAGAGATAAGGATGAAATAAAGCAGCCAGCAACCTGCTCAGCATGAGATGGAGGCCATCCTGGGCACTGAACAGAGGGTCAGGTAAAGCAGAGAAGGTGGTATGATATCTTAAACAAGGAAAAGGGCAAGTTAAGGTTGCCAGAGTAGCCCAGAGAGCCTTTCCTCTGTCAACCCTCACACACCCCAGGCACAGGAGACTGGTGGGAAGTGCATACCCTGCCCATGGCCTCTCCTCTACCATGGCAGAGACCCAACTCACCCTATGGCCGGAGCCAGGAGGAACACATCAATGTCTTGGTTTGAGCAGCAAAATCACTTAAGGGACCAGCACTGGCCTACAGCAACAGAAAACCACTACAGACTGACAGCACTGGGAAGGCAAAAGGTTTGCATGGAGAAGGCACCAAGCACACAAACCCACCAGCTCAGAAGCATCTCAAAATGCTGCAGCAGGACATTCGAGCCCATAGCCCGGGTGACCAAGACATCCCTGGGGTTTGTGGAGCCAAAAGGAGGGTCTGCCCGAGCTCACCACAACAGCAAGGAGACAGGCAGGAGGAGAGAGCTCATTTGATGTCGCCGAGGAAGGAACAAACTGTGACAAACGCCTCCAGTGACACCACGCTGCAGGGAGGCACATTTTTAATTGCCCGATTTGGTGCTGGGCCAGGCTGGTGGCATCAGCACCTCCCCGCTTGGCTGAAACAGATTCTAGGGTTGTGGGGGAGGTCATCGCAGAGCTGACCACTGCTGCCCCCAGCAAGGGCTCAAACCACCCTCACTTGCCCCACAAGTCAGCTAACCCCAGGCAGCTCCCACAGGAGCCTCTGAACCATCACCATGGACTTCCATAGAAGCGTAGGATGTGCTGATGTGGCCTCAGGTGACTTTCACTTGGAAGGAGTGAGAAGGTCTCTCCTCAGCCTCGTTTTCTCCAGGCTGGACAGCCCCAGTTCCCTCAGCTGCTCCTCACCAGACCTGTGCTCTAGACCCTTCACCAGCTTTGTCGCCCTTTGGACATGCTTTAGCATCTCAACGCCCTTGAGGTGAGAGCCCCACAGCTGAACCCAGCACTACCAGTGCTGAGTACAGGGGACAGTGCCAGCACACAAGGATGGCACCATCAGCACGCAGAAGTCCTGCAGAAGCGGGGCCCAGGCCACTGCATCTGCTTGGACCTGCCCTCTGGTAAGCACTGCTAAAACCCCACAGCTTCACCCCAGCTGGCACAGCTCCTGAAGCCAAAAAGCAGCAGCACTGAAGATCTCACAGCCTCCTGTCCTGTGAACATGGGGCCAGATCCTGAGCCAAGCTCAGCACCACCCACGGGCACCGGGACACAAAGGGATGGTTGGGCAAAGCAGTGCAGTGCTGTGCAGCTTGGAGGTGCCCAGCACACCTCCTCTTCTGCTGGCAGGACCTTTAGAGAGACGACTGAAAGGTGCTCCCAGGTCGGAGCCCGCTTGGCCAGGGAGCAGGTCCTGCCCTGCACCCCAGGAAGCTCCAGCTCATTCACTGGGCCATACCAGGTGCATCCTCCAGCACATGGAAAATCCACCACAGCAGCTTCTGCAGACCTCACTTATTGAAAAATAAAAAATTGAGGGGAAATGAAAAGACAAAAGCCCTTCTCAGCGTGGTGTTATCAAGCAGAGGAAATGAGACTTCTAAAGCTCCCATTCAGAGAGGAGTGGGGGGGGAGAGAAATCCCACTCCAGACGCACTTGAGCGAACAGCTTTTGAAATGGAAATGTCGCTCTTCAGAAACATTTAAATTTCCTCCGATTGCCAGGGAAGAGGAAGGAGGCAGAGCAGCAGCAGCAGGGACTCCTCAGCCATGCAAATCCCACCGGGGTCCATACAGGGCAAGGCCCTGTCGAGAGGGGATTTGTCAGGAGTTAATCAGGACCGGCACATGGTAGGAATATTGGCTTGAAGGGGCATCAGATTTGGAGGGGAGGGAAGGGAATGAATGAAGACAGCTCTATTTAACCACCGCCGCCAGGCAGATCTGTCTAAGGGCTGCTCCTGCTCCCTCCCTCTCTTCTCCCTGCACACCAATTGCCCAAATTATTTTCCCCCAAATCCTGAAGGCTGAGCTGCCTACTGAGAAGCAGCCTGATTGATGGAGAAAGGAAATGCAAGCAAGACCTAAGAGGGTTTGAGTGGTGGCTGAGGCACGTGATGGGACCGACCCAAACCTCCTCTTCCATGCAACGGCCACGGCACCAAGCCAGGGTTACCAACAGCTCCTGGCACATCGGGCATGTGTTGGCAGGTCCCAGCACCCAACTCCTGCTCACTCCCAGCAGCTCCTCTTCCAACTCTGTCAGCTCAAAACCCAGAAATGACTGCTCCTGCAGCAAGCCACCATGCTCCCCTGGCCAACTGCAGGCCACCACTTCATGGCTCTAATGTCTTCAGGGTCATGTAGCACAGAGGTCCATTCTTGCTGTGGTCTCAAGCACATAAAAGCAGGACACCAAAGACCTGCCTTCTGCAAAAAAACTCTGAAATTAGATTGCAAAAAAACTAGACTTAATGGCAATGCTCCAACAGCTTTCTCTGGCCTCCTGACCTAGTAAGGTCCCACAAGCTCAGCTTTTAACCAGTCAAGCCTTTGAACTCCATCAGAACATCTCAGCACACACACACACATCTTGGGAGGCTCAAACATCACACCAGACCTGAAACAAGTGGCCTGGAAGCAAATACAGGGCACTGGTGGATCTGAGCTGTGAACTTCACCCATAGAGACACAAAACCTGAGCAGCTTTTTCACCAGGAACCCAAGCTGTTCTGACTGCCATCTCAGGGACTGGATGGGACCACTTGTAACTGTGACACAAGGCTCACAGCTGCTGGGGTGCTTTTGAGAAACATTTGCCTATATCGAGAACAGGCTTTGGGGGGAAAGAAAGATCTTCCCTGGAAACAGCTTCTCTTGGCTTTTAATGAAGGCCTTAGTGGCCTCATCTGTCCCCAGCACAAAAGCCTGTTGGACTCTGCCTTCATCTTGGGATCTCCCCTTTGAGCAGGTGCTGGCTGCGTACCCTGCAAAGAGCTGTCCCCAGCACATGCTAGGTCAGGGTGGGACAACACTTCTGCCTGCTCCTCCACTGCCTGAGGCATCCACCAGCAGGCTGGCAGCTCCCAGGCACACAAGCCACATGCAACAGCCACGGCCCCATGTACCCCATGAGCAGGGGTGCTCTGACAGCCCTAGAGACAGGACACATGCTGATAGGGGTGCATGGATGGTGTAAAGCAACCTTCAGCTGTGTCACCCACCAGAGCCAGCTGCTGGCTGCACTCAATGCTTTATTGTTCTAATAATTGCGCAGACACAGGGAAGGGGGAGCCTCGACATTCCCTGCTTGGTTGAGTAGCCATTTCCTTCCCTGCTCCACCTGATTTTCCATCAGGAGGCCAACATCCTGAGCCCTGGGAGTGGCAGGTGGAGTGACAGCAGTGCCAGGCACCCTCACTATCCCCACCACCATCCCTCTTGGCTGGTGGGGCAGGAGAAGGAAATATCCCATGGCAGCAGGAAACACAGGCAGGTGCTGGTCCAGACGTGAGCAGTCAGCCCAGCTCTCTGCCTCAACGAGCCCAAGAAACATAAAAAACAAACCTTTCCTGAGAGTTTCAGATTTGTTTGATGATGTTTTTTGCCATAATATTCCTTTCCCTCCCATTAAGTAGGCAGAGATAGCCACTAGGGTATAGAAACCATCACAGTGTCTCAAGTGTGACATCTGAAGCATCACTCAGCTCTGTGACCAGAGTGAGACTGAGCAAGGAAAAGACCAAACAACCACAGGAGTGCAGGATAAAGCTGCTCCCACAGGCCCAGGACAGCAGCACCATTCCTAACTGCAAACGGTTATGGGATTCACTCAACTGCCAACCTCTGCCCAGGCTGCTCCTGCAGAAAAGCACAAAGCACCCCTCTGCCTCTCTGGGCCAGGATGTTACAGGGAAACAAACCAAACATCTCAGCTCCCATGGCAAGAATAAGCCCACTGTGCATTTCTTATTATCTGTTAGCAAAGCAGCAGCTTCCCACCAAGGCTGGAATTTCCATCTTGGTTTGGCAGGCACGGGGCTGTGAAATGATTACTGTGTTTACTTTTCCTTTGCTAACTATAAAATCCCATTCCTCCGCCCTGCCAAGAATGACTGAAGCTAATAAAATTCAGGCATTTGGAAGAAAGCAATAATAAGGCTCCCTTTTGGGGCCTTTCTGATGAAATTTCCCCGCTCCGACCGGCGATTATGCCGTATTCATGAACGCTGCTGATGTCTCCAAGTGCACCCAGATTGACTCAAATCAATATTTAGCTTTGCTCCAGACTCCGAGCCTCTCTGCGCGGCTGCTGGAGGCTGGATCACTGAGCTGCACAGCTAAAAGAAGCCTTTGAAAACACAGCTTACAAGTCTATGAGGCAGCAGATGTATGTGTGGGTATGTGTGTGTGCTTATATATTATTAAAAAAAAAAAGAAAAGAAAAAAAGGTTTTTCAATTACTTGAAACCCTGCGAAGAAGTATAGACACACGAAACACCCCCTGGATCCATGAAGTGATAAAACCCTCTCCAAATATGCTGAAAGCCACGAATATAATGCACGTTATATAGACACACACACACATACCTGCCTGTTCTTTAGCAGCTTTCAGTGCTTGAAAGAGCAGAAGGTTCCTGTGTTTACATCTGCCACTGCCTGCTGCTGAGACACCAACACAGCAGCAGCAGCTGAGGGCAGCCTGCTCTGCAGCAAACCTGTGATGGCTGGCACCAGACAAAATAACACAGACCTGAAAACCAGCCTGCAATAAAAGCCCGTGCTGGGCTCCCTGCGTAACCACATGGGACAGCTTGATCTGCACCAGGCAATGGCTCTTTCTTAAGCAGCCACAGGATGACAGCATCCAAAGAGGAGATCAGAAGGCAGAAATGCTCATTGCTGCTCCTTAGGGAACAACGTGGGGAGGAGAGAAATCAGCCACATCCCTTGTCAGGGCAGCTATCTGAGCAGGGTTTTCAAAGGCAAGCCTAGGAAGTGTTCCTGTGCAAGCAGGCAGAAAACCTGCTGCTGGGCTGTGCTGCAGGAGGGTGCTGGGGCCTCTGCAGCCCAAGGGAATCCCTCAGGGAGACGATGCCCTGCACTGGGCTACCCCACATCTGCTGTTCAGCTCCTCTGCTGCTTGGCACCGCCAGTACTCTGCTCTTCCTCTGCATCCCACAGGAAAAGGTATTGGGTGCAGGATCAGAGGGATTACCAGTCCTTGGCTGGGATGAAGGTGCACAGCAGCTGGGCTGAGCACTGGCAAATGCAGAAGATGCTGGGTCAAAGCACTAAGATGGCCAAGCAGAGTAACCAGACCTAGGTTGGGATTGTAAGAAGATGGTTCATGTCTTTTCCACGCTGCTTCTCCCCAGCTAATTTCTGCTGTTGATTTCCCCAAAGAGAGGATAGCAACAAGCACACCGCTCCTGCCACAAGCCAGCTCCATTGCTGGGCAAAAGCCCATTCCCAAGGGCAGGCTCCACCACGCTCCTGCTCTTTCACCTCCTGCAAAAAGGTGCCAAGAAGTAGAATTACATTTTTCGAGAGCACCAGAGCAAGCCAAGAGCCTGTCAGCCTGTCCTAAAACAACCTCTCTCTGCTCAGCCAGCACACAGCCAGCATTACTGATGCACACCAGTGTCCATCACCCCTTGCCTCCTCCATGCAGCATGAAGCTGCAGAGCACTCGGTGGTGGAGCAAGCCAAAAAACCCTCTCTATGTCCTCTGCCTAAAACACAGCCAGAGAGTTTTTCAGTTTAAAAAGCAGATTTGGGTCCAAGAAGAAAGGAGGTTTTAGTGAGCTATTATAAGTAGGCCCTTTGGCACACGACAGCTCCTCTCTTGTTATTGATGCTGAGGGTGTCGTTAAGAGATGAGGCTCCACGGAGCAGGGATGTGAAGTCACAGAGCTTTAGCAGGGGCTGTTGCCATGTTCAATATGTTATTACAGCTCCATCACCACAGGCACAAGGAGCAGTGAGCGGCTCTGCCAAATCCAGCTCTGAAATCACTCCCCCAACTCCATCCCCTCCAGCAGCAGCAGGCAAACATCTTCAATTCCTGTTGCATCTCCTCCGTGGCTTTCCACCCAGCTCTGGGAAGGAAGGCTTTAGTGTGAAACGCCCTCCTCCTCCCCCAAAACACAGCACAGAAAATTCATTTGATTGGTGTCTCAGCTGCGGATGGGCTGCATTTCATAACCACACACCACAACCGTGCTCAATGCTGTACGTTCATCGAGAAGACATCCAAGCTACTGCCACCAAACCCCTCACCCTCCCCAGAAAGACCCCTGGCAAGGAGGGGCATGAAAGGATGCTAAGGAAGGAAGGAGGCCAAGTTCGTCTGGACGATGATGTGCAGGCTTGCAAATCAGTAACAACCCTTTGCTTTGTTGCCTGCACTAACTGGCCAGACCACATGGCAGTGGGAACAATCACATGCCCCATCCCAGAGCATGCCTGGGTCTGGCAGGAGCCCAGCAGCACCCACACCCCCTCCCAGATGAAGGGAAGAAAACAAACTCCTGTAAGGCTGAAGCTGCAGTGGGAGAAGAAAATGGCCAGGATGTAATTCTTGGTACCAGGACTGAATTCTTGCATGGAAATCTCTTCCAGCTGAAGGTTTCTTTCTTACCACAAAGGTGTAGAAGCAGACTGACCGCGGGTGGCCAGCACATTCCTCCTGCACCACCGTTCCCACGCCTCAAAGCGACGCACAAGAGATGGGTGCCAGCTCCTGTCGCACAACCCCCAGCTCCTAAGTCCCACCTGAGGAATGCTGAAGTCAAGCAGCAAACTCCCTTTGCTGTCTCCTATTTCCAGGACGTAAGAAGGCAGGTAAGAATCCTCGCTATTAAAGAAAAACTGGAGACACACAGCACGTACAAACCCTTCCAAAAGGGAGAGGGAAAACCTCCATGAATCCAGGCGGCACAGCCAGCTCACAGGAGAAGCTGGCAATATTACTCCTAATTACAGAGGTGAGGCAGACAAAGTCAAGAGACTTTCCTTCCCTCAAGCAGATCAGGTGAGATGTGGCACTGCACCAGCCTTGTAATATTGACTGAATGGAACAGAAAAGTCCAATTATGCAAATGATGAAGCAGGCTCCCGAGAAGCAGCCAGCCTTATCACGACGCCCTTTTCCACCGCTGCGGCTTGAAAGGCAATTTAAAAGGTTGTTTTGGATGTCGATCACCGCAAATGAGCCGAGGAAGTGCAAAACAACAACCTGTGCTTGAGGCACCATCAGTTTTCCAGCCACGCTGAGCCTCAGCTCCACTCTCCCCGGCTCGGGGACTGCCAGGGGCTGGCGCAGGCAGGGCAGGGGAGAGCTGGCTTGCGGGAGGCTCAGGGAAGGTCAAGCTCGGTTTTCAGATGCTACCTCCAGAGCTTTTCTGCAGCCCACAAGAGCTTTTCCTGCCATGCCCAAGTCTCTTCATCCACTGGAACATCAGCTGAAAAATGCAATAAAATCAGTTGTCTTGGCACTTATGGTGCTCCTTCCTTTTGCCTCCTGCCCCGGGGCTGGCTGGAGCCACTGAACATCTCTCTGAGACTGAACAATGCCTAACAGCGTCTGGTTTCAAATGCAACCAGCACGAATCCACGCTCATGAGATGGAGAATACTACTCCAGATACAACACTCCTCTGGCTGTTTGCTCCCTTGGCTTCCCATCCTGAGCTGGTGCACAGCATGAGCTGCTGACAAGCCCTTGCAGCCATCCTGGCATGCTCGCTGCGCCAGGCAATGAAGGCTGCAGCGTGCCAGGAGAGCCAGACGGCTTGCAAAAGGCAGGCACACACCCTCCAAGGTGTGTTCAGATGCAGCTGAGCAGGGGTTGACACGCTCACACTCATCCTCCTGCAATTTGAAAACAATCTTCAGAGCAGAGAGGAAAGCAAGGGAAGGCAGAGATCCAGCCAGAAGTGTTTGCGCTGTGACAATGTGAACAATGCAAATATTTCAGTTTTCAAACATGTTTGGAATGACAGAGAGTGCCAACATCTCCCTCATCTTCCCAGAAATAGCTTTGAATCATTGCTGCCCTAACCCAAGTCGTTTCCCTCCCCCCTTCCTCCTCCACCCCACCAAATCGTTTTCGCCATCAGATTTTTATCAGGCAGAAGCCAAGGGCAGGAGCAAGCAGGGCAGATGGGTGTGTGCTTAACACCTCGCAGGAGGATCCTCCTGCAGCTGCTGAACTCTGCAACCCCACACCACTTGTTCCTGATGGACATCCAGCTGCACCACCAGCCTGGGGACCGCAGGCAGTGCCCAACCTGCCTCCTTGCTAATTTGGCTGCAAGGAGAGTCGGTAAGAAATGCTGCTCTCCGCAGGGACAAAAGCAGGAAAGATGTAGGTGTGTTTGCACCCACTCAAGTGGTTCCACTTAATTGCTCACACCTCAGGTTAGGGCATCTCAGGTGGGTTTTGGATAACTTGGAGCTAGCAGCAGGGGCCTGGCAGCACTGCTGTGGTCCCTTTCCATCATTGCTCCTGTGGCTCCACAGGATCTCTCTGTCCAGGTGTCCTGTCGGGTTTTCTGGCAGCTACCCCTTCCCACCAGATGTGGCCACAACCACAGCTACCCAAGGAACCAGCTCCCTCTCCTGTGGCAGAGGCACACAGCCAAGGAGGACAGCCCTGTGCTGTCACTGGGTCTCTGCTTGCAAACACTCAACAAAAGCCCCTGTAAGGAGCCCTGAGCTCTTCTTCCCAAGTGGAAAACCACCTCCAATGGGGAAGGGAGCCCAGCACAATCCACGCCGCAGGCTCAGAGGCTACGGGAGGACACTTGCCTAGGGATGGCAACACTCACAGCTTCGTTTCATTCTCCAGCCCCTCTGTGCCATTGTTCCACAGCAATAAATCACGGGGAGGTGCTGGAATCCTGGGCTAGTTTCTCCTTGAGGGAGCCCAGATGCCACCTCACTTCTGCTAACTCTCTCAGCAGTCGCTGTGCCCAGCGCCTTTCCAAACGCTCCGCACCTACGCATCCCGGAGCGCGGCAGCTCTCCCAGTTCAAAGCACTGCTGAGTTTCCACCCCCTCTCCGCTCCCTTCCCCCAGCACTGGATTACTCAATTAGAGATTATGCTTTTGCCAGTTACCTCCGAGCCAACTGGGGCCTCTGCCAAGGTCAACACGAGTTCCAGCCAGTTTCATTAATAACTGTGAGACCAACCCACTGGAAACTCTGAGAGGTTAATCCCAGCAACAGATCAATGTTCCCATAACAAATCCACGGAGCAGAAACACCACTGGTGATTTACCAGCCCAGATATCCGTGCAGGGAGCTGCTCTCTCTGAGCATCCTTCCCTGTGTGTCTGGGGCAAACCCCACTGCTGGAACCCTCAGCCTCCCACTCCTCACCCTGCGGCTAGCAGGGGATGGCAGCACCAAGGGAGCAGGCGGCACAGGGAGCAGGGCTCCTGAAAGGCCTTGCGCTTGTCCTCGGTGCTCTGCCAGCCCCCGGCCGGAGCAGGAGTTGTTAGAGGACCAGCCAAGAGCCTTTCCATCCCACAGCCTCTTTTCCACGAGTTCATTGTAAATTGGGTCCTGGAACGGGCAAGCCAGTGTGAAATTTGGCATGTACACTGCTGGCTTCAATGCATCATTAAAAAGGCATTTTAAACGTGTTAATTCCTCCTTTTGCAATTAATTGCTTTTAAAGCCACATTAACGTGCATCAAAGCAACATATCCTTTGCCCTAATTTCTGCTTTGCTCTACGTATTTCCTGGCCTTGGTGCTGTCTTTCCCAAGACTCCCTCCTTCCCTTTTCTTTTTTAGTCTGTAGCATTAAAACAAAACAGAAGGAAAAAAAAAAATCACACAGAAAGGGAAGAAATTAAAACCCTTCAACAATATAAAGCAGAGTCCAAGTCCTAACAACACATGGCTCCTTAACAGCCCTTTCCCATCAATAGTTGTTAATTATTTAACAAAAGAGGGAAATGGCATTGTCCCTCAGATGGCTGGGGAAATCTGAGATACAGAAAGGGGAAGAGACTTACCCAGTGACCAGCAGCCTGCCAGGGCAGATGGCAACGAGGTTCAGCTTCTCTAAGCCTCCACCCAGCCCTGTACCCATGACACTACATAGCTCCCAGTAAGCAAATTCCTGCCGGAGCAATAGGCTACGTGTAAGTGCAGCCAGCCAGCCCGCCCTTGCAAGGGGACTAAATGCAGATCACGACTGACTCACATCCTATAGAAGGAGCAGCAAATCTTGTACGTGGTGGAAAAGCAGTCTCAGAAATGGGAAGAACAAGTGGAAGCATAATGGGAATAGGAAACGATGGCAGGGGAGAGGCAGGACCAAGCTGCAGCTGTGGAGAGGGGAGAGCAGGCACTGCTGGACCAGACACGTCATGCTCAGCATCCCCACGGGGCAGGATGGCACACAGCACCCGCTCTGCACGTAGGCACAGAGACAGAGCAACCTGCAGCTATCTTACTGGTCTGCTCTGGAGCTGCCTGGCTAACTCCTATCTGCTGATGGAGATCTGTGACTTTGTTGGAAAGAAAACAGAAGCCAGAGGGTCCTGGGAAACAGCTCTTGCATCTCCACCAAGAGCACACCTGGCAAATCTCCTCCAGCAACCCTTGCAGCCAAGGAAAACCCAGCCCCGCTTCAGCTGTGCCTGCCTATTCTCAGCCAGCTCAAGGGAGCACCTTCTCACATGCAGCATCAGCCCATGCTGGCACAGAGGGCACAGAGACATTTCATTTCTCCACCAGCAGACTGAGCTCACTGGAGCCCTGCTGGCCACATCCTGCAGCAGGAACCCAGCACTAGGAACACGGCAGCAGGGAAAAAGATGCTGAAGTGGGTGAATCAGGCAATAAATCAACCTCCTACTTCCCAGCTTGGAAGCAAACACCAATGTTTGAGGATATGAGCAATGCAAGGCTCGTAAGGAAAGGCAAACTCTTTTACTAGGCCAGCTGAAGTTTAGCTGTGAAGCTGCTGTTTCTGAAAGGCACACTGCCCAAAGTGGCTTTAAGGCCAGCTATAAAGTGTTGACCTAGTAGAAGACATTACCTGCTGCCCACAGTCCAAGCTCACTGTGATCCTGAAAGGGGTCCACTTCATCCCATATTATAAAAGACGTAAGAGATCCACCTTGCTTTGGGGGAAAACCTCTGGAAGATGTTACCACCATTTGCCACTTCAGTCGCCCATCTGTGTTTAGAACACAGCTTAAGGCCCCAACCAAAGGCCTTGGAGATGCACAATCATGGTGTTAACTTCTCCTCTCTGGGCCGAGGTTGGTAAATCCAATGTAACTGGTAATTATCAGGCACGTGCTAATTTCACACCCCACCACACACCTGAACTCTGCACCTCAGCTCCAGCACTGCTCTGAAACCAGCAGAGACCAATTGACACCCACTGCCTGAGCACAACACCCGCTGCTGCTGCATTACAGTGACATCCCTTGGGACAGCCCAGTTGGTACCCACAGCACACAGCTCTGCCCTGCCACACCGAGGGCCTTGTGAAGCCTTGCACTGTGCAAGAATTAGCTTGGCCCGCACAATCACCACGAGAAGCTCTTCCAGTGCTGTTACTCCAGTGAGTAAATTTCTCTTCTCCCCATGCAATGACTGCAACAGCGTGGAATGAGGTAAGGGGCAAGGGAACAACTCCTGGGATACTCTGTCCAAACAACCCACAATGTGTTTAGTAATAACTGGGCTCACATGGTGCTGCTCACCCACAGAGCTCACCCTAGCAAAGCTGCCCTAGATAAGGTATCGAATGACTTTGTCAGGCTCTGAGTCAGCAGCACAGATGGAACAGCAAATTTCCTTCTCCAGCTCCGATCACTGGGACGTGTCCTGCTGCCCAGTGCGTGCCACTGTGTGCCAGACACACGTCCTGCCACCAGGCATCTGCCCCAGCTCGCAGGTGCACAGAGCCTGCTGCCTCTGCAGAGTGCTTGTGGGAAGGGAGGAAGGCTGCAGAATGATCCCTGAGAAGAGAGGACTTGCTGAGTCAGCAGGACGAGCGCAGTGCTGCTAGAGATGAAGTGTGAGCCAGGGTCCACAGGCATGGAGCACAGCAGGCATCGGCCACCAGGATGGGCTGCATTGTGATGCGTTGTTTTCAGGAGGTCACATCAGTCAGAGGGGCTAAAGGCAGCCATGGAGCTTAGCAGTTTGAGCTGGTGGCTTACACCACCAGAGCTCAGCCGTTGCTGGCCTAGCACAGGCACAGGTAGCTTTACATGTGCAAATAGCCCAGACAGGCAAGTGTCCAGAGCTCACAAACAACCAATCTGAGTTATGGTATCTCCTTTGGACCAGCACCCCCCAGAACACCTAACACTGAGGCTCAGGGTAATGCAGGGTGATCATCTGCAGGAGCTCTATCACAACCTTAACATCTACCAGCAGTTTATAGGCTAGTCTGAGGACGACTGCTCACAAAGCCAAAAGTCTGCTATTAACCCAATTCCCCCAGCTGTGAAGGCAGCTACACCTTCAGAGTGGCAGTCCTGCCCCCCAGACCTGCCTTCTGCTCCCAGCCTTTTGAACAGCACTGAGATCATCCCAGTCTGACAAAGAGTTCCATCAAATCCATTCTGAGAACAGCCCCTGCTACTTTTGAGCAACTAATCCCAGCTCCACTTCAGCCCTCACTAGTCAGGGACACCACATTTGTTTTCTTCCTTACAGACTCTGAAATTACAAACGGCTCCACTAAAAGCATAATCTTGTCTTGTTGAATTGTACCTCACAGCTTTCTCTCTCTCTCTCTCTCTTTCATTAACAGATGTTTTAAGCCCCATAAAATGCACGTAATTCTTGGAAATGTGTCACAGACCAAGAAGCAAAATGCAGCCCCTGAACTCACCAACTAATGCCTATTAGAAACAAACAGCTGAGACAACACAGGGGGTTCCAAGTGAGAGGCAGAACAGAGCTGCTGGTGGAAATAATGTGCAGACAGAAAAGCTGTCCTGGTTTCCTCACCTCTTTGGAGGGGGATGTTTTCCATTTCATGGCCCACAATTTATTTCCCCCATTGGCCACCCAATCTGGCATGCTCTGAGTGTGCCACCAGAATACATCTCAGCTGCATGGACAGCAGGCTCCTTGTCAAGACACATCTCAGAGGGAGCATCATAGATGGGACACTGAAGTGCCACAGCTCCTTGGAGGCATCTTTTCCAAGGCTGCATACTTTCAAGAATAGCAAGCTGATGTGTCTGGTGCCTTTCTTTAAGTTCAAACCAGGCTCTCAAAGTGCAGCTCCATCCCTTCCAGCATCAGCTCACCATTCCTCACTGGCAGTCCCTACAGCCCTCTCCTCCAGGAGATCCAGCCAGGCCTCCCTTGGCATCTGAGCTACCCCACAGTTAAATGTCCTTCTCACTCAACCTCAGAGGGATCTCCTGTCAGGCCTGCCAGTACTGTATGGCTAAGAGATGCCCAAACATCCTGGCACTGCCAAGCAAGACCTTTCTTCCCAGGGTGTTATTTCAATGAGCTCCCACAGCAACACAGCAAACCATCCCCAGCAGCCTGGGTAAGGATGTGACAGCCCTTTTATTTCACTGAGGGCTCAGACATCTCTGAAGCCCATCTGCCTCCAGCATGTTTAGCCAGTAAGACTTTCCTGCCAACCAGGAACACGTCCAAGCTTGAGGTAAAAATCAAACATAATCTACCCGAACAGAGCATGAAAGCAAACCCAAACAGGCACACAAGCACAGGATTTATCTTCGCAACATTTATTACACATGCAGAAGGGGCACTGCAAGCACACAATTTCCCTTGTTAAACCAAACCAAGGCAAGGAAGTTTTCCAGGAGAAGATTATATTAAAGAACCACCAGCGACTGATTCAAACCTTTCAAACAGCGACATTAAATAAAGAGAGGTGATAAATGAGAAAGGTCAAGTAAAAATCAAATCAGGGCACAGCATCCAGAAAAGCCAGGCATGGCCATCTCTAATTCAGCCTAAGGAGCTTCCAGGATGTTCTGGTGCCCAGCAGATGCAAGCTCATGACTACAACAGTTGCAGGGAAAGCTGACAAACTTCTGTTTCCCCAAAGCAGTGAACCTATATCAGTATCACCAGAAGCATCAGGAACCACCACCTACACTGACTTCAGCAGTGGCTCAGAGCCTCAAAGGAGGCTCTACACAAGCCAAGGAGATCCCAAAACAAAGACCCTCACATCCAGCTAGCACCCCAGCCCACGTGCCCTTACCTTGGAGAGATCCTCTGTCCCTCCCTGCTGGCCCTGGTTCAGGAGAGGTGAGTGCCGCATCAGGGGGTCCTGCAGTAGATCCAGGCGTGGCCTCTTGCTTTCAATGAACTCCAAGTCCGAGGGCTTGGTCAGGTCAGAGAGATAGGAATGAGCCTCAGTTCTCAGGTGCAGCTCCTGAGATCTGGTGACAAAGAGAAACGAGCCTTCAGTAAACAAGCCAAACAAGCCACCTCTGCTCTATGCAGGCTCTACAACCACAAGGCACTCCAGGAAGTCAGAGGGCTCAGCTTCTGCCCATTTCCCAGAAGGATGCACAAAGGCAGGCCAGGTGGCCCTGGACTCAAACACCTCAGGTCTTTGCACACCCAGGATGCACAGGTCCATAGCCTGGCTGCAGGGCATGCTGCTTCTCCTGGAAGTCTCACCGCAGGCAGGCAGGAGCAGACAACCAGCCTGGACACAGCAGGGCACAGTGCAGCATCACAGAATCATTGAATCATTCTGGGTGGAAGAGACCTTTAAGACCATTAACTCCAACTATTAACCCAGCACTGCCAGATCCACCACTAAACCATGTCCCTCAGCACCACACCTGCACTGCCATCTTCCAAGCCCAACAGGCACCCCTGCTGTCCTCTTCCTCAGCATCACCTTCCAGGTCACCTGTAAAGCCTCACTGCCATCTTCTGCTCCACCACACACAGTGGGTTGCTGTCTTGACACCAGAGCAAAGCGAACAAGGCTGCAGTTTTGAGCTTTCCCTGTCATACCACATGTGTTGGGCTGGCCAGAAAAAGCCAAAGCATGGAAAATCCTCAAACCTGACCCATAAATCCCTCCCTGTGGCCCCTAAGCCTAGCTCCCTTCTTTAGTCAGAGCTATCTGCATCACTGTTTCTATTTAGCAGCTTCTATAGAAATACCAACGATTATATGCTGGGGAAAAATGCACATCCCTGCATGGCTAGACAAGAGGGATTTCTTTTTCCAGGATGAGGGAGGAAAAGAAGCCAACCACATGTAGTTTGTTGCACGTCTCCAACACAGACCTGGCAAGCTGTGAGGGCACATTAGGCAGTGATGGCAACTGTGCTGAAGTGTCACATCAGGCTCAAACACCTCTCACCTGTTAAATATGATGCATTTGGTGACACCTGGAAATTTGGTTTGAGTTTGCTTGCTTAAAAGAAATGTCAAACTTTTTTTTTTTTTCTCCAGCTCTATTTTCCCTAGCAGGATTTTCTTGTGGGAATTGTAAAGGGATACTGAAAAAATATATTAAACCCTTTACTGTGCCCAAGGATCAGATTTGCTGCAGCAGCTCCAGGGGTGTGTTTTTAACTCTTCAGGCACAAGTGCCTCCTAAGGAAAAAAAAAACAACCAAAAAACCCCAAAAAACACACCAAACCCCAAACTACTAAACTAAAATGAAGCACAATGAATTCAAAGTTTTGGGAGAAAACCAGAAAACAAACCCCAAACGGTGGCTTTGTTTCTTTTCCCCTTACACAAGATTGTTCAAGCTCTCCTGAGCTGCATGGTGAAGTATCCTCCCCAGTTACCAAACAGCAACAAACAGCACAGCCTGTGGAACTACTGGAAGGGGAGGAAGGGAGGGGATGTGTTTTGTCAAAAAGCAAGCACGAGAGACAGGAGGTCCTGTGCATCACTGGGCCCCCACCCACAAACGGCAGCTGCCGATGGTCATTTCTTAGCTAACAAATATCTGGGAGAGGATGACAAAAAAGGGAAGGACTCAGGGCCCACTGAAGCCAGTGGGAATCTTTCCAGCAGCTGTAACGCCTCCAGACTGCATCCAGAGAGAGGAGGAGGAGGAGGAGGAAGCCTGGTGAAAGGCACTTTCTGAGGGGCACCACCTGAAGCAAAGCCCTCTGCCCTCCCCTGCAGCACTGTGCCAGCCTCCCCCCTGCTTTGGGGAAGCAAGCTCAAGGTGCTACTTCTCATTTTCACAATTGTGTTTAAACACCAACAGCAGGCAGAAGGCATGTGCACGCCAAACTGCTGCTGTGGCTTTGGCACACGCAGCTGATGCTAGGATTTGGGCAGCAGCTTTGCTGCTGACACACAGAAACAGAATCTGGCTCGTCCTCTTCCTCCTTCCCAGCAAAAAGGGGAGGGCAGAGCAGGGAGGCTCCAGCACTGCCTTCGCGGCTCCAATCTCCAACCTGCCAGAGCAGAGCTCACACAGCAAACTTCTCAGCGCAGAAACAGCTCTGAAACCTGGCATGGAAGCACAGCTCGCTTCACCTGCAAGCACTTTCACGCTGAATGATCCTCAGCTTTTCTCAGCAAGCCCAGAAATATCTCCTGGCACCTCTCGAGTTTTCTGCTGGCTTGTCCCAAAGCCTGCCTGCCCACAGCTGCAGCCTGCAGCCTTGGGCTCTGCTGTAAAACCCAGGAACAATAAGCAACTGTTGAGCCGGGCAGGTGCTAAAATATTCCAACACCCCAGCCTCTGCCGTACCCAGGCAGTTAAAAATCACACGTATTTACTTTCCCTTCTTCCTCTTTTTTTTTTTTTTTTTCTTTTCCTTTCCCTTAAGGCCACATTAGCAAGAAGCTGCTAATTGACTCAGGATGGCTCCCAGACCTCCGCAGTTGTCCCAGTGCTCACCCTCTGTATTTCTAAGATAAGAGCAACACTCAGAGCTTCACCAAGGCAGCTGCAGGCAGGCAGGCAGGGGCCAGGCCAGGGAAAGCAGCTGCTGTTTTACAGGGTGCTATTTCATTTCCATTTCCACATCCACTGGAACTGCTATTAAATTTATCCACTGGAATTTCCAGCCACTCCCGAGATGGCCTCGCCCGACACGACCTGCTCAGCCTGGCCTGGCTGCAGGCACCAAGTACTCCTAGAATCACAGAATGACAGAATTGTTTTGGTTGGAAAAGGCCTCTAAGATCCTTGAGTCCAACCACCAAGCCAGGATCACCATGGCCCTTAAGCCATGTCCCCAAGTGCCACTGCCGCGTGCTTGTTGAACACCTCCCGGGATGGTGACTCCAGCACCTCCCTGGGCAGCCTGTTCCAATGCCTGCCCACTCTTGCAGGAGAGAAGTTTTCCCCAATATCCAATCTAACCCTGCCAGCACAATTTCAGGCCATTTTCTCTCCTTCTATTACCCAATGCTAGGGAGAACAGACCAACACCCAACTTCACCACAGCCTCCTTTCAGACCACTGTAGAGGGCAATAAGGTCTCCCTTCAGCCTCTCTTCTCCAGGCTGAACAACCCCAGTTCCCTCAGCCACTCCTCATAAGACCTCCAGACCCTTCTCCAGCATTGTTGCCCTTTTCTGGACATGTTCCAGCACTTCAATGTCTTTCTCATAGTGAGGGGCCAAAAACTGAACACTGTATTTGAGGTGCAGCCTCGCCTCTTGCTGGGAGCCTTCACACCTTTCACTCTCCATGTTCCCACCTGCAGTGAGTCCTTTACACAGCGCTGATGCTGCTGTCTGTGTAAGAACAGCCCTGAAAACCTCTCCTGTTACACCTAGTTTGGAGGCTTGCTGCATTTCCCAAGTAGCTCCCACCCAGCCGGTGTACTGCAGAGATTCCTACCCTGCTGAAGGGAAAGACTGCTTTTAATTGCATGTGACTTACTCAAGATTAAATTAAATAACCCAAATGCCAGAGCTAACTCCCAAGTGATGCAGGTTAGGCTTCACCTGCAGCCCTCCACCACAAACAACTTAGAGAAGCAGAATATCATGAGATCTGCTGACACACCAAGGCTGGGAGGCAGAGTCTGCCCAAATGTCCAGCTCTGAGACCAGCAGACCACAAGAAGCCAAGATCAGACCTTTGGTTTATTACTGACCTGACAGACCAGTCGCACCCTGCCAGCTGCAGAGCTACGTTACTCATTCACCAGGGGCGTTCAGAACAGATGAGCAGAGAAAATCCTACAGCAAGTGTGGGGCACCTTGCTCCAGCACATGCAGGTCATCAGGACCTAGCAAAACATCTGCCACATTATGCACTAGAATCATAGAACTGGCCAGGATGGAAGAGACCTCCAAGCTCATCCAGTCCAACCTATCACCCAGCCCTTGCCAATGGCACTGAGTGCCCCATCCAGGCTTTTCTTGAACACCTTCAGGGACAGTGACTCCACCACCTCCCTGGGCAGCCCATTCCAATGCCAATCACTCTCTCTTCCTCCTAACATCCAGCAGAACTTCCTCCTAACATCCAGCCCAAACCTGTCCTGGCACAACTTGAGACTGTGTCCTCTCATTCTGTTGCTGGTGGCTTAGGAGAAGAGTCCAACCCCACCTGGCTACAACCTCCCTTCAGATAGTTGTAGAGAACAATAAGCTCTACCCTGAGCCTCCTCTTCTCCAGGCTGCACACCCCCAGCTCCCTCAGCCTCTCTCACAGGGCTGTGCTCCAGGTCCCTCACCAGCCTTGGTGCCCTTATCTGGACACATTCCAGTACCTCCACGTCTCTCCTGAATTGAAGGGCCCAGAACAGGACACAGGACTCAAGGTGATCAGAACCAGCTGAATACAAGGTGGGCTGCTAAAAAAGGGCTAACTGCTAGTTGGTTATAGAGGAAGCTGAGAGCATCTCTCTCCTGGGAAAAAGGATCAAGACAGACATCCTGAGCTGCCCTTGAGGCTTGTAAAAGCAGACCTGGTGGAATCTAAACAGACTTTACCTTTATCTTCTTTGCTGAAGCCAAGTCACAACGAAATGAGCAAGTAGGAACTTCTGAGGAGGTCGGGGCAGACTTTCCCACCTCACTAACCCCCCCTCAGGAGCATACTGCCTGGCTCTTCAAAGGCACACAACCCTCCTCTGCTCTTCAAACCTCCCCATTTCTCCCGGAGCTGAGCAGCAGCAGGTGGCAGCAGGAGGAGTGCCTGCTGGTCTGCAGCAGGCAGTGAACCCAGCTTGACTGCAGGAAGATGTGCAGATGTGCCTCCTGCACCCGGGGCTCCAAACCCCAGCAGCTCCCCCCAGCTTCCCACAAAGGGCACAGTTGAAGCTTTGCACCCATCCACAAATATTTTTCCTTACATCATGGGGCCAAACAACATAACTGGGCTGGAAAATTGGCTCTTGCCTTCTCTTGGAATCGGAACCAAGACAAATGTTCCCCTTTCTGTAGCTGTTTATTTCCTCTGGCTGAGATGGTTTAGTGGGAAATTGTCTCAAAAAAAAAAAAAAAAAAAAAAAAAAGAAAAAAGC
>VWZI01010881.1:779393-801731 GCA_013396835.1 Psilopogon haemacephalus
CCAAACCAACCCAAAAACCCCACAACCAAAACACCACACAGAGCACAGAAAGCCTCCAACTCCCTCAAAAACAAAAAGAATAAAAGGGGGGGAAAAAAAAAATCAGAGTCTAAAAAAATAAAATCAATAAAATACCAAGTGTGTGTTGGCACAGGACTCTTGGCCCTAACAGCTGCCACAGAAGTTATTCATCAGTTGTAGAGAAAATTGACAAGTTTTGGCACTAGGGAAGCTGGAGGAGTGTCTCAGCAAGGTACACAGCAGGCAAAGAAAGGATTTGGAAGCCTAAATAGCAACCACGTGCTCCTGAAGCCCCCTTCTCACTGTTCTGTAAGTGAACAGAGCAGCCCAGCGATGGATGCAATGCTCTCCCCTCCAGCCACTTGCAGAGTAGAAGGGAATATCAAAGCCCAGCATCTTTGGCCACCAGAGGGTAAAACAAGATGTTTGCATAGCAGCTTTCTGGAAAGACAAGTAGAAAAAGAGAACTTGGAAGCTCCTAGTGTAGGGGAGCCAAGCACTCCACATTCAGGCTCTCTCACACAGGAGCTGAAGAGGCCAGACAAGAAAAGGAGGAGGAAGGGGAATGTTGGAGTCCGAGGGACACCACCTCTTTGTGCCTGGGAAGGTGCAGCAATTTTTTGAATCAGGTTCGTATCTTCCCAGCATCAGGCAAGGTCTGCTGCTGCTGCTCCTTTCTACTCTGACCTTGGCAAACACCAGCAACCAGGAGCCTCTGCCCACCCCTAACTTCTGCTCTCCATCTCCAGTCTGGACATTTCAGACCTTGGCCCCTGAGGCAAGAAGTGTCCTCAGACAGGTTCTTGCAACACAGGGAGGGCATTACTGAGACAGTGTCTACTCATTCCCATCCTGTTTCACTTCTGCTGTAAATCCATGTGTAAACAGAGGACGCTACTCCATGACATTGCTTTTTTTTCAGCTCTAGGGTCCATCCCTGCAGGACACCATGGGGGGCTGCAGGATACAGTATGTCATTGGTCCAGCTACTGGCGAGATGAACTCAGAGTCTGTTAGCTCTCAGTCAAAGCAGAATTGGCTGCTTCCCCACGTTCACACTTGTCCTGGTTCTAAATCACCCAAAGTGTGATGCAGCTCCTGACATCCACCTACACCACAAACACCTCATGTCTGGGAAGAGACACCACCAGGCCCACAGCCAGGACCATCACCTTCTGTGGGCGTCTAAACAAGAATTACCTGTCTGGGAGACTCAAAGGCTGTGCCCTTGAGAGAAAGAAAAAAAAAAAAAAAAAAAAAAGGCTCTTGCATGTCCCAAGAACTGTCTGTTTTTCTTTTTCCCCCTGCCCACACTTAGCTGAGCTCTGCCTTTTCCTTCTAATCCCTGCCAGAAAATTGCTGGTGGAGCTCAACGCCTGCTGACCTGAAATGATGGGGAAGCTCATAGACTGCTTGCACTGATAAGACAAGGGGCAATGGCTTGAAAATAGAGAAGAGCAAAATTAGGCTGGATGTCAGGAACAAGTTCTTTACCATGAGGGCGGTGGAACACTAGAATGTGTTGCCCAGGGAAGTGGTTGAGGCCCCATCCCTGGAGATATTGAAGGTCAGACTCGACAAGGCTCTGAGCAGCCTGATCTAGTGGAGGATGTCCCTGCTCGCTGCAGGAAGGTTGGACTAGATGACCTCTGGAGGTCCCTTCCAACCCAAACTATTCTATGATTCCAGGATTCTGTGATGCTGGGCTGCCAGCTCAGGACTGGGACAGCAGAAGTTCCTCTCCACGTTCCCCACCAATACAAGGCTGGTGAGCACCAGCTCCTGCTCCATTGCTCAACTCCCTCTGACCTGCCTGGCTTTGCTCACACCAGCATTCAGCTGCACCAGAAGAAAACATAACCCAAAAACAAGTGGAGGATTCTGTGCCCTGTGATGAACTGTCAGAGGAACTGTGGGAGACCTGGCAGGATGTAGGTGGATTAATTGCTCAGAAAGTTACTCTGGTAAATCCCACGGTGAGCTGTGGCTGTGTTTTTCAGATGCAAATGCCAGGAAGGTTTAGGAGGTGCCTTCAGAAGAGGCTTACATTTCATTCAGCAGTGTTCTGAAGACACATGCTGGAGAGTCTCTTGCTGCCAGCCCTGTGGCACCTTCCACACACAAGCAAGAAAGGAGCAGTGTCCAGCCTGTGCCATGTGAGCTCCCCCCCACCAAAGCACACAGCACAAACAGGACTTAGTCCCCATCCTGAATCTAGCACGCCTTGACACCTGCTCAAGGGCAGCTCTAAAGACATCTGAAATAAAACAGCTAAAAAACCCCAAAGCCCTGTAGCTCCAAGCTATCTGCTGCCTCTTTTTTCTCTCTATGGCTTTACTGGGTTTTGCTCAATCCTGTTTTTTTTCCTAACCATTTCCCTCTCTTTGCACCTCTTCCTGTCCTCTGCAAGCCCTCCTCCCACTCTCCCCCAAACCTGCTGATGCATTGGAGCATCTTTTCCAGGACCCTCCATCCTCCCACTGCTCCAGTCAAGACCTTGTTCCTTTTACACCAACTTTATTGTCATCCCCTGTGGTTCAGGTGCTCCCACACGCCTTGGAAATTCTACCAAATTTAATGAATCCAGCAAATATCAGAAAACAGAGATTGAGGAAGGAGAAAAAACACAGGGAGTCAGGGGCTTTAGCACCTCAACAGATTTGTAGGCATGAAGGAGGGTTTACAGAGGGCATGAGGAGATGCAAAGAGCAGATGAGCAAACTCCTCTACTTCTGTTGGTAGAAATTATGTTTCTTTACCCAGGCAAAGGAGGGAAAATGTTTCCAAAACAAAAGCTAAGCAATCAAAATCACTTTGTAAGTCTCAGTGTCAAGACTTTATCATTGTCTTGATTAAAAAAAAAAAAAAAAAAAAAAAAAAAAAAAAAGCAGTTCCCAAAAAAAAAAGAGCAGCTTCCCAAAATATAACCCTGGGTGAAAGGAGCTCCTGTCCCCTCCAACCACACAGAGAATAAACAAACAGGCCAGTTTCCTCCCTCCAGACAACAGTGTCTGGAGCTGGAGCTGAGCATCCATGGTCAGGGTCACACCCTCTGTCCCACCCACACCTTACAGCAGTGCTGTAAGTCCCTGGGGCATCTGATGGAAGCCAATCCATATGATGACATGGAAATGGCCTTCTAAGCAGCTGGAAAGCTGAGCAAGGGAAATACAGCCCAGACAGCCAGCACAGAGGTCCCCCAAAAACACCTCTACCAGTCAGCAGTGTTAGGATGACCTCATCCTCTGGCACAGACAGATGTCCCCCATGCCTTGTACATTGGTGCTCTGGTGCCTCCTGTTCCTGTGACAACCCACCCACAGGTATCTGCCCAATCCACACCTGCCCAGGAGCAGCAGCAGGCCCAGGTCAGGAGAAGTCCTGCAAAACCATGGTAGTTACCCAGCCAGGAGAGGAAGGTTGGACCCATGACACTGGGAGCAGCTTGACACCCAAGCTCAGTGAAGGGGCTGGGTCACCTCCATCTTCCAGTTCCAGAAAGGCACTGCTGTCTTTGTCTTTCTGAAGCTACCTGGTACTACAGCAAGATGCACAGCTGCCATGGCCCAGACCATCAGCCCTGTGTGCAAGAAACAGACTCTTCAAAAGCAGCAAGCCACACCTCAAAAGCTTAGGGTGAAGCCAGCTAGCCAAGATTAGAACAACGTGAAAAATCTACATTATTCCATCTCAGGCTGTGCACACTTGCCAGCCCCTGAGCACATCACCTGCATGAAATCCAGTCCAGGATCAAGCTCCTCAGGGCTGAGGCAGCTCAGTCTCATGTTGCACTGTTCCAGCTCCAAGCGACCTGCCGAGAAGGGGCTGCACACTGCCACAAGCAGAAGGGACATGTAGCAGTGAAGTGGGGCTCTGAGGCTGCCACTTAGGAGTCAGGTGATGTGAAACACAGATTAAAGAAGCTGCTGGTACCATCACCAGAAGATTTCAAAGGCCCACAGCACAGCATATGCTGCAAATCAGCAGTTAGCTGGCACGCAAGCACCTAGGGGCAGAGCTCAGCATCCCACAGAAACGCTGCAAAGCCCTGACCTCGACACAGGGCTCTGACTCCCAACCTCATTCATCAAACCTGTGCCAGTCAAACCCTGACTTAGGTGATGCTGCAGACAACCTCTCATGAACGCTGCCTGCTGCAGCAACCGGTGAGGAAAGGTCTTGAGGGGAAGACAGCTCAAAGACAGGCATTTTCTGCCCAGATACAGCCAGAAACCTGCGCCGATGACAACTGCCTCCAGAGAATGCTTCTGAGCAGCTCCTGCCCCGCACCGCAAAACATTGCTGGCTGGGTTGAGCCTTCGCCAAGGAGGGACAGACACAGACAGTGTCTACAGTGCCACCAATCACCCGGCACAGCAGCTCAGCACAAGGCCAACGTTTAGATAAATGCAATGCTGAAGAGCCAAAAGCAGCCTCATTAAAATATGCTTCTTCATGCAGCAGACTGAAGAGGCACTCGGGCCCCGCTCAGGAGGCCACAATCCCCCTGTGCTGCCAGCAAGGAGCCTGGACACGTCCTCACTGCGCCGGCCTTGGGGTGCTGGGGGGGGAGCTGCTGAAAGCACTCTCAGGCCTCCAAGTCTTTGTGTTACAACTCGCTTTGGGAGCGCCCAGAGCGCCGTCTCCCTCCCCTTCCTGGTAAATCCTCTGACCCTAAATAACCCGAGTCTATCAGGCTCATTAAGATACACTAATCAAACTGTCCAAAGCCAAGAGCCTGAATACAATGTTACAGCGCAGCCCTTGGCAGCGCAGAAACAGACACAGCCCTGAGGAAGGAGGAAAAAGAAAAAAAAACCCAACAACTCAGTCACACACAAGTGGGGGGTTTTTTTCCTCTCTTTATATAGTTTGTTGTTGTTGTTTCTTTAGCTTTCAAGTCTGCTGCCTTGCCTACCACCACAGCTCCACCAAAGCTTTCCGAGCTGTGCCCTGACCCGGGGATAACCCAGTCCTGCAGGGATCCCTCCTGCCTCTCTCACTTTCTGTTTTGAACGCGTGCGTTTGCTGCTGCGCTTCAGATCTCCCTCCCCTGCCTGCTGCAGCTGTCCGGGGCTGGGCTGCCTCACCTCCAACGAGGAGGAGCAAGGGAGGTTTGAAATCGATGCTGGAAGCACCCCCGGGCACTGAGCCGCAGCCCACAGAGGCAGACAACGCTATGGCACGGCCAGCAGCAGCTCCGGCCCCGCTCTCCCAGCTCCAGCACGCAGCACATCCATACGGACGAGCTATCTACCAACTGTTCCATCCAGATGGCATTTCCAGGGCTGCAAGAATTAGTCCCTGAGGAGAAGACCCCAGAAGTAGGAGGCCTCCAGAAAGGAAGCCTGGAGCTGGTCTTGCAGAAGACAGGCAAGCTGCCGCTCCTCTCTTCCTCCCGCCAGCAGAACAACAAGTGCAAACTCCCACCGCTTCTGGCTTCCTTGGCAAACAGCTGCGGAGCAAACCGGCGGAGACCTGGAGCGCGGCCGGAGCGGCACAGCTCGAGCAGCCCCAGGCACCACGTCCGTCCCCCATCGCTTACCGCCTCTGGAGCGCGGAGAGCACCCCCGGAGCTCCCCGCTGCGCCTCGCTGCGGAGGCAGCTCCCCCCGCAGCGCTGCCGCTCTCGTTCGGCCGTGACGCCGCCGAGCGCTCCCGGGGTCAGCCGCCACATCCGCCAGCTGAGCAGGGCTCCGGGGGCAGGCTGCCCAGCTGCCCGGCCACACCAGCCCGCCACCAGCTACAAGCCCCACACCGTCCTCCTAACCTTCGGCAGGCTGGCAAACGGGCCGGGGCGCTGCACATGTTGACTGAGGAGCAAATCCCAGCTCCTCGCCACCTCCACCGAGGATTAGGTCGTGGGCAGTTTGTTACGAGCTCGCCCAGCGCTGGTTGTGAATAATTTGTGTTTCCCAACTGTCTGCTGCTTCTGCCGAAGCTCTCCCAAGCATTTAGCTGAAACGAAGCTGGATAATAAAGGTACGGTCTGAAGCGTGAGCAAAACACAATGCTGAAGCATGCTTGTTTATTTCACTTGACACTAATTGTCCCGTCTCTAATTTCAGACGATGCCTGACCCATTCCTGCTGCTCACCAGCAGCACACATGCCCTTCTGGGAGCTCCTTTTAACTGCAGTGGAACCGATGGGTGAGGGCAGCGGGGCTAGTGTGGTACAGGTGGCACACAGAGCCAGAGCTGGGCACTTTCAAGCTGTCCTGGCACATCCCACACTCTGCTTGTACCCCAACATCATCCCACCAGCTCTGGGAACCTTGCTCCATCCCATGCCTCACCTTTACCTTAGGTGTCCTAATTTCCACTGGTATTTTCTGAGAGGAGAGGTGAGACCAGCTGCAGACAGCACTGCCCAGAGCAGTGCCCACACTGGCCACATGCTTTCCTCTTGCTGTTTTTCTGCTGTTTCCCACACAGACTGCCCTGTGCCTCCAACACCCAGAACTGTTCCCTATACAATAAGGATATTTGGAGAGGACACACAGGTCAGAGAGGTCCAACACTGTGGCCAAGAGTTTACTGCTCAAGCTTGGACTGGGAAGTCACGCCATTTCCTTGGGAAGCACACACCAGGTTAAACCTCCCACACCTCCAGGATCATGGAGCAGCTACCCCAAATTGAAACCCACTAGGGCCTTGGATTGTGCAGCAATTCATTTGTGCAACAAGCTGCTGCTTGAGCCCCTTGGCTGGAGCAGGCGGCAGGGCTGGTGCCTGCGAGCCAGATGGAACAGCTCTCCACTCCAAGGTGAGATGGCCCAAGCAGCATGGCCACCACTCCAGCAGCTTAGCCAGAGGCAGGGAATGTCCCTCACCCCTGCTCTGCACACCATGAACTTTGAAAGAAGTTGTTGCTTTAAATCTCCTCCTGCCAGCAGCGAGCGTGACCTATTTTAGCAATAAAAGGAAAAGCTCTCTGGTGCCTGGATAGCCTTCGGCACCAGCAGCACCACAGTTGCTCATCAAACCAAGAAATGCACTCTAGCCTTTGCCTGGAGAGTATTCTTCCCAATGAGGGAAGGTTTGGGAGGAACAAGGGCAGTAGCTGAGCCACCACAAACACATAACAGCCGTGAGGGGGCCAGCATGGCAGAGATCACTCTCAGCCTTCCCCAGCAAAGAGGAGACATCCTCTGCTACTGAAAACCTCCCTCCAAGTGCAGAGGAGGTGGTTATTGATCAAAACAGGTCGTCCACAAGTACACTGCCGTCTGCCTCACTTCCTCCCCCAGACCCTGGGAGGAGCTCACTGCAAATTTAAGGAAAGAAAAAAGGCCAACAAAAAAACCAAACAACAGCTCCTCCACAATCAGCTCCACTGTTGAAGATAAGGTCAGTAATAAAAACCTGGCTGCATGCACACATTTTTATCTTGCCTACAAAGATGCAACATGTGCTGAGAAGACAAATGCCCTTATTGTTCCGACACGGTCTCACTGCCATCCATCTCTCAGAAGCTGCTGACTTGGCCTTTTGTTTTAGGAGGTGACCACACTGTGCGTGGCCCCTTCTTGGAAAGCATTGATTTCTGCTGCCATCCCTGCACTGAGGCCTCATCGGCTGCACCAGCTGCACAGTAATGCATCCTTCCCAATGCCCTCTCCTACAACCCAGGGCTGTCAGTAGGGTTTAGCTGTCCCATCTGAATATGCCATTCATGGAGAAGAAGTCACGTCTCAGTGGGGGCAGCTCTCAGCTGTTGTGACTTCCCAATCATCTGACCAGTGCCGGGTGCTGGAGCCAGCTGCCAGCCCTCTCCCCAGCAGCCAAAGGTGCCCACAGAGCTGCAGCATGTCCATCACAGTGCTGCTTTTCAGTCTCTATCACAAGGCTTTTGTCCCAGTCACATCCAGGCACCTTTGAGCCAGGAATGACCTGTTTGCCTTCTCTGCAGTCCCCACGCATGCTCCTCTGCGTCCTGAAGCCACCTCTGGTCACAAATACCCATGTGGGGTGAGCAGCTCTCTTCACACAGCAAACCCAGAAGTTCCACCTTAAAAGCACCAGGTCATTTTGCTCATCATTGCATCTCTTCTGCAGCATAGTCCCCCAGCATCTCCCACTACTCATGCTCCCACACAACACCCATAACCTGTATGCAAACCCATGTAGGACCCTTTTGTCTTTTCATCTCCCCCACCCACTCCCTCCTACACCTCACTACCCCTCCACGGTCAGATCTTCAGGCCAAATAATCTACCTGGGTCAGTACTACGTGTAAATATGGTGACAGTGGCAACCAGCAAAAGCTCCTGGTCTTGCAGAAGGTGTCTGCAGAGGCTAGTGGGATGATGCAGGCAGACTAAGCCTAGGAATGCAGACAACAGCTTTATACCTCCAAAAGTAGCTTTAGTGGGTGTCTACTTCTGCCAAACCACACATACAGCAAAAGTTCTTCCTAACTCTGTGGATCTTGCGTTCAACCAAAATCAAAGCACCACCCTCTGCACCAGATCACAGCCAAAAAGCAGATTTAGGGAGTAACCAGAGTAGTTTACAGTAGCTTGAAGGAAAATAACTGGTTTGGTTGAAGGCTGCATCCTAGGGAAAATGAACTCTAAATGCAAGCTGCTGTAAGCCAACTCGCTCTGGGAGACAGACCCCAGGGCAGAGAACTGGGTGTCCTATTCCTTCACTTCCATGCTCTCCCAGTCCCACAGCACAAAGCCAGCTTCCCCAAATCCATGGCAGAACTGCTCAGAGCTCAATCCATCCTCCACTGGGAAGGTCCTCCCAAGTGATCTCACCAATTTCCCTTCTGACACACCCGATCAGTCAGCGTTTCCAAGGTAGGTGTTGGATTTTCAAGAGATTCCTTACAACACTCTCTGGAGCCTGGCAGGCAGAGCTCAGGATGTAGCTCCCTGGCATGAGCTGCCCCCAGCTCGGCTGCACAGCTGGTAGCAGGAGGCTCCGCTTCACGCTCGGAGGTGGTTGGAGAAGGCTCTTTGCAGCCTGGGGGATTTTAGCATTTGGCACCGTAAACTCTTCCATTCTGCAAGCTCCTGGAGCACTGACACAGGCTGGCATTTTGCTTCCAGCAGATAAAAGTGTGAATAACTACTCTGAGGGAAACCACCACAGCAGCAAAGGCTCCTCACACTGGTACTGCAGAAAGTGCTGCCTGTCTGCAGCCTTACCTGGCATCGCCTCGCCACGCCGATCATGTCACTGCCCAGAGGAGAGTTCCTGCCACCTCCACAGCTGCCATCTCCTTGCAGCACCTTCCACGGCAGGGTGCTGGGTTTAACTCACCCTGCTCACACTGCTGGGAGGAGGAGTCTGGGCAGGGAAGGCACTTCCATTCCCCCCAGGCCACCGTTTGGCTGGGACACCAAATCAGCACACAAGTTTGCACCAAGCTCTTGTCTCTGGTTGAGACAGACAAGGAAGTCATTTATCATGGGCCAAAAATAATGAGGGATGGGGCTGGGACGCTCCTGCACAAGTGTTTTGCAAACAGGGAGTTTAATGAAGGAAGTACAGAGCTGCTCCCAGGCAGGAGAGCTGGCACGGCAGAAGGCACGAAGGTCTCAGATGAAGCAGAGGGGTTGAGGAGGGGTTAAGCTCATCTCTCCATCTCAGCTGGGGCCCTGCAGGGAACATGGGCAAAGAGCATGCTGGAGCCACACTCAGCACCTCTTGTTTTACAGGGAGGGGACAGTGCTCACTGATGGGGTTTCAAGTGATGGAACACCAATTTCATGCACACATCCCCCCCATCCTTCCTACCAGTGCCCAAATCTGTATCTCTAGCTGTTAAACACTAAAAGCACTCCAAAAGCAGAAGCTGCTTTGGCACAGAGGCTGCTGTGTGCCCCAAGCCCCAGCACCTCTTGCAGACCCCAGCATCCACAGCTGCATCACTCCTGCAGCTCCAACCTGTCAGGGCACAACCAAAGGAAGGATGACTGGGAAGGAGGGCACAGCAAGAAACTGGACCCATACAGGAGGAAGAGAAGGGAACCCTTCTGGTGCCCAGGGAATATTGATCACCAAGTGGCTTTAAAAGGGAAGAGGGGCATGTGCTATGCAGGGCAATCGATCTGTTTACAGAAAACATCTGCAGGTTGCCTGAAAATGAATATCCTTCATGGGAAAGTTTCCTCTGCAAAAGCATGAGCTGTGGACACCTTTGAAGGTTAAGAATGTAAGTCATGTGCTTTGTCACCTTCAGCTGAAGGTCACAGAGCACTCAAACAGTCCCTTGGTTCCCAAGCTGAACATGACGGAAGTTAACTAAGCATCCCAACATCACAGCTAGTGAATATGGAAAACTAAAAGGTTTCCCCTGCACTTTGGCCAGGAACCACTCCGTGCTCTTAAGAAACAGCTTGTGGATTACTGAAGGTTGTAGTTTTACCTAAAGACAGTCAGAATCACAGAGCACTAGAGGTTGGAAGGGACCTCCTGAGATCGAGTCCAACCCCCCCTGCCAAGGCAGGATCACCTAGGGCAGTCCACACAGGAATGCATCCAGGTGGGTTTAGAAAGTCTGAAAAGAAGGAGACTCCACAACCTCTCTGGGCAGCCTGTTTCAGGGCTCTGTCACCCTCACTGTAAAGAAGTTTCTCCTCGTGTTGAGGTGAAACCTTCTCTGTTTCAGTTTGTAGCTGTTGCTCCTTGTCTTATTGCTGCAGACCACCAAAAAGAGCTTGGCCCCATCCACTTGACATCCACCCCTCAGATATTTATACACGTGGATGAGATCTCTTCCCCAGACTAAACAGCCCCAGGCAAGACCACTCAAAACTTTCACCAAGCTTCCTTCTTGCCTTTAGAAGCATGCACGCTTGTCACGGATTCTCTACAGGTAACTTTTTTTAGTAAGATGGAATTAAATCCCTGGCCATTATAAAATACTGCACCATTTTCACATCTCACCTCCCTGACAGCTGTTAGGACCAGATGTCTCTCAGTGAAGAGGGTGAAGACAACCTGATACAGCTGAAGATCAGCATACTCTGGGGAAGAGCCTGTTTGTGGAGTCACCCATCAGAGTTCAGCCTGGATCAGATCCATGCCCAAAGCTGGCACCTAAGAGTGAAACCACCCAACAAAGATCCTCACTTGACCAATGCTGGCGCTTCTCCAGCAGCTCCAAACCACAGCAGCAACTCTTGGAATGTGCTGCCCATAGGTACAAAGCATATTTCTGTTTATCCACTGGAATGCATCTTTTCCCCCTGTTTTGTTGGATGTTCCCTTAGGATTTACAGAATGGGAGAAGTGCCCAAGCATGCTCCCACCACCCCTTGACAACACATCCTCTCACTTGCTTCATCTGTGAAATCAAACAGCTGCAATGCTTTAAATCACTCTTCATAAAGCATCTACAAACCTCAAATAATGTCATGGCTCATTTCTGAGCTCAATATTCCTGCCGGGCCACGTTTCCCTGGGTGCCACTGTCACAGTTGGCCTGTCATTATTTATTTATATTACAACACATTTGTGGCCCTGCTGTGCTCAGCCCTGGGCACACACCCAGGAGGTGACCCACGGCATTTTCACCACCAGGATAAAGATACCTGGGCTGACAAATTCCCAATTCTCGGGAAAGGCTGTCATGGAACACAGCAAACCAGCATCAAAATGTAATCAGATGCAAGACATGCTAGTGTTGGGCTGGGTTTGGCTTCTGCTGCTGCCCTCCAAACAGGCTCTCACTGTGCAAACACTCCCCATGACAAAACCGACCTGGCCAAGACATGCAAGCAAGCACCGCTGACTTTAATATTAAACAGCACAGCAACTTCAAAGCAACCAGGCTGTCCCTCTGAGCAGTCCCACCAGAGATCGGCTCCAGCCCCAGAGCCGTGGCCAGGGGCCAGCTGACTGCACAGCCAAGCAGGACACATGTTTGCAAACAGCTGAGATGGGCAGGGAGGGATCACGCAGGGACACCCTTCAAGGAACACTCTGCCTACCCTCCTGAGTACAGGCAGGGTGCTTTGCATGGGCTGCTGGCACACTTCTGGCAAGAACACCAACCCAAAAGTAAAAAAAACACCAAACCAAAAAATCTCAGGCCTGACCTCTCCTGCATCCAGACACCTGAAAGGCACCACAAGATTACACACGGCTGTGAAAACAGCTTCCAGCAGCAAACGTCAGCAACTTCTTCCAACATTAATATGACAGAATAAAGGCACCATTCACTGCAGCCACAGAGCAGGGCAGGCTGGAGGAAGCCCAAGATCCATCCAACCTGCAAACAACTGCCCTGCTTGGCTCCTCCTGCTCTTGTGACACTAAAGGGAAGCAACCTGGGCTTGCAAGAGACACAAGCTCGGAGTCTCTTGCCCTCTTCTAAAGCCTGTCTCCACACTGAGTACTGAGGCTTCTTGGGCTTGTTTTTAAATCACAGTTTCGTAACAACTGCAGGTGTTGCTCACCTGGTCACATCCTCCTCCTGCTTGGGTTTCTGCTAAAAAGAGAAGTGGGCTTTTCTTTCTGAGACAAACGCTCTCATTCCACCCAAAGGCCCCAAGACGCTTGCACTGATGGAAGCAAAGCTGCCATAAATTGAAGCAGGTCAGCGTGTCTCATACCCTGCATGAAAAGCTCCTTTGTGCAGAAGCACGCAGGCCCCGAGCGATCTCCATGAGCCAGCAAACGCAGCCAAAAGCTCGTCCTGTGCCCTCCTTAACGTTTCTATTTCAAAGCCTTTCCAAGCTCCAGCTCTGCTTCCTGTGCTGCTCTGCTGAAGCCCAGCAAATAGGGCAGATGAGGTAATTTCACCCCTTCGCTGACACTTCAAAGGTACTCAGGTTTTCAAGACGAACCTTAAAATCACTGCAGCACGAATTTTACCATTCAGTAGCTGCTACTGTCAAAAACATAACCCCAAGACAAGGTCTCCTCACTAAGATGCATTACAAGCACCTTCCTGGCTGTGTCCACCTCACTGTAACCTACCAAGAAGCAGCTCCAAAGAGCAGCCTTGGCACATGCTTGCACACTCCAGCACCTAATAAGATTCTTTTAAGCAGCTTGAGCTGACTAAAGCTGTTCCACTAAGGAGAGTCTTTTCTGTTAAGGTCTTAAACCTAAAACATTCAACCATCCATGATGAGCAAGCACAGGCCTGAATGACATGGCACAGAAAGGAAAGGCTGGATCTGAACGAATTAACCTGTGCAGGCTTCAGTGCGTTCAACAAAATATGGACAACAAAAGACCATCACCACCAGCTTATGGCTTGATCCAGGAGAAGACAAGATTACAAGTCAAAGGCAAGAAAGGGAAAAAGTAGGGTGGGGTAAAATGGAAAATACATCAGCAGCTGTTTTCTTCTTGCTTCCCAGGAGAGTCACCACTAGCCAGGAATATCACACAGAGAGAAGCAAATCTCCTGACTGAAGGGCAAGCAGCAGGCTCACCCCCAGCAGTCTGCCTGGAGATCAGAAGAGCTCTCCTATGGGTGTGAGGAGCTAGGAGTGGGCTCACTGGATGATACACACACATGCCAGAGAGGATGCTCATCCCCTTTCGATTCAACACCAAGGAAAGGCCAAGCTGAAGAGGGCTGGAGGTCGCATGCTCTTCCTCCGTGTGGATGGTCAACCTTTCTCCCCCTCCCCTCAAGCCAGTTACTGCATCCAATCAAGGGAAATGGACTCAGACGCTTGGAAGTGATGAGCCACAGCCCACGAGCACCACCATAGTGAGCAGTGGGAAAAGGCTGGAAAGCAAGAGAGAAGCTGAAAGCACCGGAGGGAAAAAGCCGAAGAGGATCCCATGAGAGAGGAACAAGGCAATGCTGTGCCTGCGGGACGGAGGCGGTCTGATTTCTCTCTAACAGCCACATCCCAGACCCAGAGAGACAGGGACGAGGCAGGCAGCTGCAGGAGCGGGGAGGGGAGGGAAGTCTCTTGCCTTACCGCATGTGGTCGAGCAATCTGCAGGGGATAGGACATGGCGTGGGGCGGGTAGCGCGGCTCGGCTGCGCGCCAGCTCTGCGTCACAGGCTGCGTCGACCCAGACATGGCGAACCGGCAGGTGCGGCGGGCACGGGCAGAGGTCAGCAGAGCCAGCAGCTCCTCTTCATCATCTGTGAGCTTTCCACGTCACCCAACAACTGCAAGCAAGTGGGAAAGGAGGAGGTTAAAACCCAATCTGCCACGGTCCCCTGAGGCATGCAAGCACGAACCCTTGGGTGACCACCAAATCCTGGCCGCTCTCAATTCTCCAGCAGCTTAGCCAACACCACTGCCAGGTTTTTTCAGTGGAGTACTTCCATCCCAGGGAAGTCCAATTGTAAGATTTTCCCATAGGCACCCCACCCAAGTGCCATGGAAAACCCTCCTTCAGCTCCGTAGGACGAGGCCTGAACAGTGCTGGCACTTTCTTTGGCCCTGTTGATCTACAAGTCTCTTGGAGACAAGTATTTTGGGAGGCAGGTGACTTGGTTCCCAAAAAACACCAGCTAGAGTTTGGCACGTCACAATGAGGTCCAAAAGCACAAGGTCCCTCCTCAACTCATCCACTTCCCCGTCAACACTCTCACATGTCCACACCCATCCCCCTTCAGTCCCCTTCTTTATGAGCTGCAGCTATTTCTGCAGCTGCTTGAGGCAAGGAGGGACACTGGGCACTGTCGTGCTCAGCAGCTACATCCATCCATAGAGCTACACTTGAACTCAGGACTAGAGCACACCACACACCTCCAGTGTCAAATAGATCAACCCTTCTGATCAGGATCAAGAGCCGGAGAAGACAGCATGGCCCTGAGGTTATTTGCACAAGCACACCCCTGCCACCCACACCTTCGCTGCCTCACCACGTGTTGCAATTCCCTCTGCAGCAGCAGTAAAATCAGGAAAACCAAGAGTGGGAGAAGTCCCCTCGGCTCCAGGGGGAGGAAATTTTACGAGTCACTGCTTTTTAGAGACACTTCAGGTCATGTTTGGAGAGGATTTTAAACCTCCTGGTTTCTGTCTGGGTTTCAACAGAAAAAAAAATTACAAACATCTAAATGCTGCCCTTCATCACTGACAGCTTCAAGTACACTAACTATAATTCTCCTATTAATGGTTAGTTACACAAAGCACAAATCCCCACTGATGCCTGGCCTTTGAGGATGCTGTCAGGACTGCTCCTGAGCAGGGGGAGCCCCAGCTCCCTCTTCCCTGGACCAGTTCCCCATCCCACCCAGGGCTGCGCACACTCCTGCACCTCAGCCCCAGCAGAGATAGAAGTCACTTTAAAATTTCTGTAAGGGTTGTGGCAGTATCAAAATCTTCCCTCAGTACACTTGGGAGCACCAGAGAAAGCAGTCAGTCCCCCAGCACCACCTCCCCACACTCGTGTGGTCTCTGATGCACAGAGGGCACAGCCAGCCCCAGCCAACGCAATTTCAACTGAAACAGCAGCTGGCGTGCACAAAAACCAAGAGGGGGTGAGAAAGGGGGGCAAAAAAAGAGAAAGAGGAAGTCTTTTTCTACTTTCTTTTTTTCTTTCTCTCTCGTGAGACCACAGATCAGCCCGTGCTGACAAACCACTCACTATCTGCTGCAGGCAGGCACAGGATCTCCTCCTGGCTTGCTGGCATCCACCCACTGCTCACCAACCATGGCAACAGTCCCCAGCAAGCTGGGCACGACACGAAGGCAAAGTGGCCTAAAGAGGTCTCCTTGCAAAGAAGTCCAGTTTTACCAAAATACTGTTTTTCTGCAAATTCCCATTGAAGTGACAGCCACCCAGAGACATCTCCATGCTCCTGCCAAGGGACAGAGGAGCTTCCTGAGCCAAAGGTATTTTGCCAAGTTATGCATGGGAAAAGACACAAAAGGGTTTGGCTCTCAGAGAAGGGAGAGGAGGACAAGCAGGTCCCCTCCTGCTTTCACCTTGCCACCTGCACAGCATCTGGGGTTCCCCCAAGCCCTGCACCCACACATCCCTACCAAACCCTGGGATTATCTTACCTGCCACCCCAGCCCTGGAAAGCAAGGGTGACCCAGGATCAGCCCAACCCTCCTGGATGGGAGCCTGACGTGCTTGGTGCAGTCCACTCTGGGGCAGGAAAGCCCCTGTGCCCGAGGGGGAATTCAGAGGCACCCAGAAGGCAGCCAGCATGTATTTATGCTCCCAGTATGACTGCCCCACTTCCTCTCAGCACTTCTGACTGGATAGGATCATAAGCATCGATTGCCACTCAAAGCTGGGGACCATGGTCTCTGGGGACACTTTGCCACCCTCACAGCCCTCCTGCAGCCCTAGAGGCAAACCCTCCCCGCAGCTGCCAGGGACATGTGCACGATGCTCTCATGGGCTCCCACAGCTCGCTGGGATCTGCAGAAGTTTAAGGTACTTTCCTAACAACGGACTCAAACGTGGGCATCTTGGCTTGCAGCCACCTCTGCTATGTAAATATATAGGCACATACACCTATACACCCAGGCTCCAAGCCGGGGGGGGCAGGGCCCTCGGCAGCTTTCAGCAAGCCAACTGCTTCCCTGGAAACTCAGCAGGTGAACCAGATCATGCCATGGCAGCCATACAGTCAAAGAAATGGGATTTGCTTTCTTCTTTTTTTTAAGCTCTACAGATCTGAAACTCAGCTTTAAAACCCAGTAGCAAGTGCAAAGCTGCACAGTGTCAAGCTCTCTAGCAGTTTAAAAGCTTTTTTTGCTTCTGTGTGTAACCAGAAAAAAAAAAAAGTTAACTCTCTACTAGAAGGACAGACATTAAGGGTGGCCAGCAAAGCTGCCCTACAGCAAGGCACACTGCCTGCAAGCTGTGCTGGTGGGGAGCACTAACTGTGGGCTAGCAGGACCACAAAAGGTGGTGTTCTTCCCCAGAGCAGCAAATCACCTCTGCCTCTACAAGAAGACTTGAGGAGAAGCCAAGAGTGAGAATGATGTGCTTGCAAACAGCAAAGCACAGCTCATGCATTCCCACACCTGCAACCCAGGCCCTGGACGCTCTCCACTGCAGCTGGACTGTGGGCTGGAGCCAAATGAGGTCACCAAAGCAGTGGGGCAGCTCCACAGATGCCATCGCCTCAGATCACATTGACACTCCATGCGTGAAGAAAAGGGCTCCTGCAGTGTGGCCAGCCCAGCATCACAAGGAAGAGGAGGAGGAGGAGGAAGAGAACAGTCCCAGGTCAGACAGCAGCAGGGCTCCCACCAGGGAGCAAAGCGAGAGCATAACATTGTGCCAGGGATGTCCTGGTGCTGCTTCAGAGCTGGGTGCAGCTGGGACACTGCTAGGCCACACATCCCCAGCAAAAGACACTGAGGTGTCTCCTCACCCACAACCCTTCAGTCACTATTTTAAAGAGAGGAGCAGATTAACAGAAATAAGAGAAGTGGTGCAGCCAGGCTCTTGAAAACTTTAAGACTGAACCATTTCGTTCCTACTTTTCTCAGCTGAGTTTGACGAGGAACAGACATTGTCTCACAGGAAAAGTATTTCCCTCCCCAGTTGGAGTCTCCATCAGAGACCTTTTTATCCACAGACCTGCGTTAGCCATTACTAGGTACAAGGAGATTTACAGTCTGTGATTAGAAAAGGGAGAAAGCTGAAGCACCAAACCCAGCACCAGAGCTAAAACATGAACTCGTGGAAGAGCTCACGGAGCCTCCTGCACCCACTTATTTCCAGCAGTTTGGGAGACTCCCAGGATCTCAACCAATTGCTGAAGCCTTCAAAACCTCCACCCTCCTCCTTGCTGCCAACTCCCTGCAACAAACCAACACCTTCCTGCTTCTGTTTCTCACCTTTATGTGCCACTTGCTGTTTAAAATAATTTCCCCATCACCTGTTTTGCCCAGTCCACACCATGAAAACAGCCTACAAGCCACTGCAAGTTGCTGCAGGCTCATCTGGCTGTCCAAGCACCTGCCAGCTCCCAGCAGCATTTGCCAACTCAGGCACAGCCTGTCCTAATGGGATGTACAACACCAGACAGATTCATGTCCAGCCCTAGAGATGGGCACAGACAAGCTCACAATGCCCCACGGTCACCTATAAACTCACAGTCCACACCAACTGCACACGGGGCTGGGCACTTCTGTACTGGTCTCCCAGCTTCTGAGCACAGCAAAAGCATTCATGGATAGTCAGAGCCATACAAAACCCCTACAGGTCTAAAATAGGCATTTGCAATTACATTAAGTTGCAAAAAAAAAAGTTTTTATTCACCTCATTCAACACACTTGTTGCTCTTCAAAGTTCCAGACAAGCCTCCCAGTCAGTTCTGGACTGGTCAGGGAGGGCAGGGTTCCCAGGTGAGGTGCCTGGCTTGCTGCTGACACGATGTAAATGTGGGTGAGTTGCCATAATTACCCCACACCTTGGTTCATCCGACAGGTGATAACAACAAGGCGCACCCAGCTTACAGAAAAGACTGGCTCCTCTGTCCACAGGAAAGCTTGAAAGAGCCCAACAGAAACACTCTGCTCAAGTCCAAAATCAGAATGGGATTTTTTTTTTCCTTTTTTTTCCATTTTAGCAAGGACATGCTGAAATGACATTAACAGAAGAGCTTGTTTCTTAAGTCCAGAGTAACGTTATTCAACTTGTGGTCTACAGCCCATGGATGGCCCAGAGAAGACGTTAGGAGGTAGCCCACAAAATGCCTGCAAAAGACCTTATTGAAAGGTCTTAGGGCACCAAGGCTGGCGAGGGGGCTGGAGCACAGCCCTGTGAGGAGAGGCTGAGGGAGCTGGGGGTGTGCAGCCTGCAGAAGAGGAGGCTCAGGGCAGAGCTTATTGCTCTCTACAGATACCTGAAGGGAGGTTCTGGCCAGGTGAAGTTGGGCTCTGCTCCCAGGCACCCAGGGACAGAACAAGAGGACACAACCTCAAGCTGCACCAGGGCAGGTTTAGGCTGGATGTTAGGAAGAAGTTCTTCACAGAAAGAGTGACAGGCATTGGAATGGACTGCCCGGGGAGGTGGTGGAGGTGTTGAAGGTGTTGAAGAGGAGGCTGTATGAGGCACTTTGTACCATGGGTTAATTAATGAGAAGAGTTAAGTGATAGGTTGGACTCTCTTATCCTAGAGGTCTTTTCCAACCTGGCTAATTCTGTAATAGGCAACAACTAGCACCACCATGCTTTGGCAGACAAGGCAAACAGGCAAAACGTTGCTAACACTCACCAGAGCACAGTCAGTTGAAGAGGACCAACAAAGCTGATGCTTAATTACACTGCATGATGCAAGGTTTTGGAGAAAAACAACCAAGTCATCGTTACTCAAAGGCTAAAGAGATGACACTTTTCCTCCTCAAACAAGACAGAAAAGGTGTATCTATGCTCCAGTCAACTTGTGTATTTTTAAATTAAATTTAAAGAGACCTTTGTCTGTAATGCTTTATTTATCTTGAGCTACAACATTCACCTGCTCAGGACTGACCAGCTCAAGGTTCTTCAACATCCCCAGCACCTACTTGTGTGCAGCGCGGCAGAGAAGCAGATTGCTGTCAGCAGCTGTCCCAGCACTGCCAACAGCATCAACGTGCAAACAGATCCAAATCAAAACCAGACCTGAAAAGCAGTGAAGAGATCTACCCACACTTGCCTTAAAGGACTAGTGGAAGTAAAAACAACTAAGATGTGATGAAAACAGGCAGAGATGCTTCCAAGAAACGCGCCACAGCCTATCAGTAATGGATTTGTCTAATCAATATGTGCATGAAATCTTCTTGGAAGACAGTTGACATTCTACACAAATATTTGTATGTACTGTATCTATTGAGCCCTTTCAGTCGGGAAGGCAGGCCAGCTGCCATAAATTTAGGGCTCTATTCAGAATAACAAAGCCAAGCATGTCAGTGTCTGCAGCCTGGGAATCCACACTAGTGTTCGGTCGCAGCAGGGTACAGAGGTTTTACATTAAAATAGCAGCCCAGGGTCAACAAGATCAGGCATATCTTGAGCTCCACAGCATGCAGGAGAAGTTATTTCAACCCCAGGGATCACGGTTTGTACCTGCATCCAATCTTAAGGCATTTTTCCTGCTTTGAAAGAAAACAAAAGAGCAGCCAAGTCTAGCAGAAACCTTCACATGGTAGACAGATCCTGTGGTTCCTCAGGTACCCCTCAAACAACAGTACCCGAGGCAGCTCCTGCCAGCTTCCCACACCTCACCTGCTGCCAGCAGCCCTCCCCCCTCTCCAGTTTTGGCCAGATGACTTTTGAACTAGATTCATTTCCTCACCTGCCTGACAGCTCAGCTGCACAACCAACTACAGCAGCAGATCTGGGCGAAGAAGAGGGGACTTACAGCACCAAAACTAAGGCACCCAGGGCAGGATGTTACCCTTGAAAGAAGATACAACCAGCCTCCAGGTTCATGGAGAGGATGGCAGAAGTTCAGGAGCTGAAGTCTCTTGTCCTGGTTAGTTGTCCCCTTGCTGGAAACCTCTGGGCTGCACCAGCTCTCCCACCATGGCACAGCTCCACACAGAACCGGTTCTGATCCTCAATGAAAGGTGACTTCTCTGCCCTGCTCCTATCACTGCCCAAAGTGGCAAAGCAGGATTTGTGACTTATATTTCTCCTTTTCCATCTTTCCAAGCTATTCTGGGCACAGGACCCACGTTTAGCTCTACCCCGAGATAACCTTTGCCAGCATTTGTGTACAGCTCTTGGCACGGCAGCTGTGTGAAGCAAGGTCAGAGGGATGGATTTTGCCAGCCCCAGAGGTCAGGTTTTGCCAGACAGCCTGCTCTCAGCAGTGATGTGACACCAGCTTCTGGCAGATGGAAGAATGTGCTTGTGTGCTGCCAGTCCTGCCACCAACAGCCATCCTTCAGGCCACCACTCTCAGCAGCATAATCCAGTTGTTTGGAGCAGATGAGACACCTACACCACCTCCCCACCATGGACACCCCACGTCAGATGAGGATGAGCACTCACAATGAATCTCACAGTGTAAGCACCTCCCAGCCCTTGGCAAAGAGGCTGCAAGTGACCTTGCGACAGGTCCCAGAGGAGCCTGTGTGTGCTTATACGAACAAGCCTGACCCACTTCTCTCAGCAGCAGCACTTAGCTGTCACTCACTAGCTGCAGGGATGTTGTCCACTTGAAATGCACCAGCCACACACCAAGTGCCAGCCTGGCCATGGCTGCAGTCTCAGCTCAGCATCAGTGTGGCTGGCCTGAGCCTCTGCTTTGCAAATCCTGCCATAACATGACTCTTTCCCTTCTACCACAGTTTCCCTACTACCACTGTTGGATTTTCCTCTCTTAATTAAGCTGAGAAACCTTAAGCAGCTCCTGGTTTTCACAGCTGAGACCACAAAAGCATGCAGGTGGTCACTGGGACAGCGAGTTTGTCAGAGGATGTGATGGCAGAGCTGTTCCAGTTACAACCATGGCATCACCGCTCCCATGCCAGAGCACCCATCCCATGCTGCTCCCCTGGGAAGTGGAGACAGTGGAGGCACACACAACCCACAGCTACTGCCTGGCAGCTGCAAGCTGAAAGCCCAAAGGGGACACTTGGAGTAGTTAAAGATACTGACAAGGAACAGCCACAAAGAAATCCACACTCAAAAAGTGGGGGGGTGGGGGTGGTGTGGATTTGGCCATTCATGGAACAAAGGAGTTATTTTAAGGCTAGGCTGGAAATAGAAAACAAATTAGACCATGCGAGGCCTTTGTTGAAGATGATCTGCAAAGACAAATGGAAACGTCTGCAGAGGAAATTAAAAAACCAAACATGAAACCACCCGGGCACTCAGACTGCAAAGGGAAACTGGGCAGGGGATGGCAGGAGGAAAGGAAAGGACAGATAGGCAAATGCCAGAGCACAGATTAGGCAGCCAAAAAGCAGGCAGATAAGAAAACCAGCACAAGACAGAAAAAAAACGAGCCAGCAGGATTGACTACTAAATCCTCAGGAACGGAAAAAACACTGGAGAAGTCCCCATGTCCCAGTGCAAGCCCAGCCCAAAGCTCCAGAGACACAAATTCAACAGCTGAAACTAAAAAGCACATAGAATCAGAGAAAGCACTGGGTTGGAGGGGACCTCCAAAGGTCATCTATAAGTCTAACCCCTACCCTACCAGGGCAAAATGCACTGTGCAGAGGCACAAACCAAACCTTCCTCCTGTTCTACCCAGCCCTGGTCTGGCAGCTTGAAATGCTGCAACACTTGCCCCATGCTGCCACATCCACCTGAGACCTGAGGCGACTCTCACAGTGTGGCAAGCACAGTGTGGCAGCTCCAGAGCTGTAGGCAGCCAGCTCCAGGGCAAAGCACCTCCTGTCCCCACACCGCTCCTCTGTCCCCGCTCCGTCCCTACCACCTTCTGCCCCCGCTCCGCCCCTCCCACCCTCTC
>VWZI01010881.1:801746-824325 GCA_013396835.1 Psilopogon haemacephalus
TGCCCCCGCTCCGTCCCTACCACCTTCTGCCCCCGCTCCGTCCCTACCACCTTCTGCCCCCGCTCCGTCCCTACCACCTTCTCCACTTCAGCTGCTCCCCACACACACACTAGACACGGCTTTAAATACCGTAGCTGTTACACGGCACCAATCTCAGTTTCATAAACACACACTTGAAAGCAAAAGGGGCAAAGAGCAATTCCTCCAACGGCGAAGGAATCGTGGGACTATGTGAGCCACGCTCCCGAGCGCCTTAGCAGCAGCTTTAACAACCACGGCTGTACCAACGCATCCTCGCTGCACCCATCGGCAGCTCCCGGGAGGCAGCCTGCACCCCAGCCTCGCCGGATGAACAAGGCTTTTAAAATCCCGGGGGAAATCACAAAGCACCTGCAAGGTTTCTTCCCGTGTTTCACACGGAACACGCCGCTCACTTGATTCTCAAACCCTTCGGTTCACAGTGCTAAAGAGACAGGTCCTCTGATGTCTCGGGCACGTTCACGAAAGCTGGGGGAGTCATCTTCTCGAGATTCTTTTGTTGAACAAATTACTCAGCTTCAGGAGTGACATTTTCGATTATTTACATCCTGAATAAAAAGAAGGGAAATTCATTTTCTGGAGCTCCTGAGATAAGTTCTTTGAGGCGGTGGATTGCACCGCTAAACATTTTCTCCTTTCGCACGTTCCCAGTTTCAAAGACGACAAAACATCTTCGCCTGCTAAATTATTCCTTTTCTTTCATGATCCTCTAATGATTCAGGAGTCTAAACTTCACAGAAGGATCTTTGAAGAGCACCGACTGCCAGCATAAAAGCCGCACTATTGTGACAAACCGCACAATTCAATGCCTCGGTAGGAAGACATGTGCAAAGGAACACAATTACCCCAGGGAACTGAAACAAAGCCTGCAAATAAATTAAATGACCTGTAAACTAAGGTACTCAAAAATATGAGATGCTGTGCAGCTGTGCAATAAAATACCACTGAAGAAGAGAGCCATTTGGGAGTGGAGCCGGCTCTAAGCAGCCCATTTCACTCCAGCTTGCAGGGCAGTGGCTGTACTTAGCCAGCACATTGCTGCACCTCAGGCACGGGATGGGAAGTTCAGCAATGCTACCTCAAGTGCTTGTGATCATCTGTCAAATACCAGCTCTGAACCCACCACAGGCCTTTCTCCTAGCATTCCCTGGGTAATTACTAGCAGATAGTCAATTCTCGGCCCAGGTTAATAACCACATTCCAGCCATTTGTTCCTGCACATCGCTGCTGCTTTTCATTTCACCCCAGGAAAACCGATGAGAAGTTCAAGCTCACTGGTGGCCCAGTGAAAGGAGCTGCTCATTAGCTCCCAGCAGATCAGTTGGAGAGTCAGGTCTAAGCAGTAGGAGCCATTAATTGGGTATGTTCTGCTTTCCCTGTCTAGGTAATTAATAGCTTCTAGACAGAAAGTCAAAGCCTCTCTAGGGGCACCAAAAAAAATCCCAAGATTTGCATACAGCATGTAGCACCTTGCAGAGCGCTGGACAACTCGCAGCAAGGGAAGGGAGATAGGAGAACATCACTTTCACCTTCTCTGTGAGGGTGACAGAACCCTGCAACAGGCTGCCCAGGGGGGTTGTGGAGTCTCTCTCTCTAGAAATATTCAAAACCTGCCTGGATGCATTCCCGTGTGATCTGCTACAGGAGAGCCTGCTCTGGCAGGAGGGTTGGACTGGGTGAGCTTTTGAGGTCCCTTCCAGCCCCTGACACTGTGATTCCACATCCTCTTTCAGATACCATATTTAAACAAAGAGCCCATTTCAGCAAGAGCCCTAACACGCAACAAGCACAAAGCCAAGAGCTTCACCCCACCACCACCATCCACAGAGGAGTCTTACCCCAAAGAAAAGAGTCCTGCACAGCTTTGGCTCCCTCCAACACTACTCAAAGGCTAACAGCACTTGCAGGAGCTGAGCTCTGGTTTGTCTTTCTCCAGATAGGCTCCCAAAACAGATGGGGATTCCTGGTGTGTTTAACAACTGAACCTGCACAAATGGGCAAACAGGATTCCAGTGCTTCCCTGGCAAGCTCAGTCCTGCTGACAAGCTGGTCAAAGCTGTCACTCAGTCCTCGGCAGCTCAGGAGTCCTGGCTTTCCCATCCAGACACCTCTTGAACTGCAGCCTGGTCATACCCTTGGTAATTCACCTTTCCTGGGCTTGGAGCAATGCTTTGAGCCTCTCACTTACAAGCTTCTAGGAGCTTGTGGACCAGTTTGAAGGGATCTGTGCAAGAGGATTAAAATTCACACTACAGAGATGAGACATCTCCAAGTTTCCATGGGGAAGCAGTGGGATCAGAAGACAAAGCTTGTTCTCCCTACCCTGTCATATCAGAGGGAGGGGAGAGATTCTCCTTGTTTCCCAACAAAATGCCCAGTCCCTGGGCTATGAGTCTACCCTGTTTCACAACTGATGACCTCAAAGCTATTTATTAATAATAACTATTGCTACTTGAAAAAGCCCTCAGCTGCCAACATCAAGCTATTTCCAAGATGACTCACTGACCCCATTTCATTACTGCCTCTGTGTGGGTACCAGCAAGAACCTCCTGTCACCCTGCACCTAACCTGCCCTGGGGCTGAGGTTTCAGATGGTTCCTCACCCTCCAACCCTTCAGCCAGACAGCAGAAGCAAAGACAAACCACAAGCAAAATGTCTGAGGCAAAGCAGCCCTCATCAGCTGGGAAGCATCTCCTGGGGGCAAACAAGCTCTAACACCAAGTCACTTGGACAAAACTGGCCCGGATGAAAGCATGAGGGATAGCAGCAGAAGGCACAGAAGCCAGTCCCAAGATCAAACGCTGCTTTTGTGGAGATATAGAAACAAATTGCAGCATCATAATCTTCCCATCTTGGGATTATTTAAGGACATTTCCCAGGGCCTCAGTGCATTGAGCTGGGAACCTTCATTAAGGCCTCAGATTTAAATAGAAATGAAATCTGGTAACTCACAGCAAGAGAAGACAAAGCATCTGAAATTGTCTCTACTAAGGCAAGGCCACTACACCCTGCTATCAAGTGGATGCTGGGCAGCTTACACAGGGATAACTAAGAGGATTACCATCCCCAAATCTCTGTCACCTCTGCTTGGGCAGCTGAGCTGGTCATGAAACAGCTGCAGCTAACAACCCGCCTGTTTTAATGGCAGTAGCCAATGATGGTGGATTTCACTGCAAGCAGCTGTCGTGCCCATGAGGATTCCAGAGGCACAGACGGGCACAGTCCCTCAAGATGCCCCACGGGAGCCTAACAGCCCACCCAGAGTCCACACAGGGAACACAAACCCAACCAAATTGTCTTCCCCTGCCCTTCAGACTCCATCCAACCTCTGCCATTGTGTCATTAGTGGTCCTGTACAGCAGGTAAGGTCTCCCAAGGAGACATACAAGCACAACTCCACTTGGATGCTTTGACTTTGCAGACCCTTCTCTTGCAAAAGCCTCAGGCCAAGCAGAGCTCCTGCCCTCACAGAGGGAGTTCCTGCAGGAAGGGTACTGGAAAACACACTTGTCCCAGGGGAAAGATAGCACAGAAGAGTTCAGGAAAACAAACCAACCAACCAACCCAGGCCAAAGAAAGAGAAAATGCAGCCCAGTGCTTTTGAAAGAGCCACCAGGCAGTACCCAGTAGCCAGGCAGTCCCAGCTCCCCAGGTGTAGAGCAACTGCAGCAGAGATTATTCCTGGGGAATTATAATTCATTATATAGACATAAACAAATACATATATGACTGATCATTCCACAGCATGCATGTGTCCCCGCAGTTTGACTGGGGTGTGGGATTCCTTATTTGTTCATTTTTGGAGCTGCAATTCCATATAGATTCATACCAGTGGGCTTTGTTTACAGCTCAGTAGACATCTCAGTGGCATAACTTACAAAAAGTTGCTGTGTTTCCAGCTGCATCTCTCTTGAAAATCCTCCAGTAGATTAAGAGGTGAAGATGCTTTTGGACACGTGTCCATCTGTATTCTATGTTCACTCTGTGGACATTGACACAGGAGTGTGATGTTCTTCACAAACTTGTAAGGAATATTTCCCTGAGGAAAGGGACAACTCTCCTATTTTTAAGCTGCACAGGAATTTTTATCAACATCATCTCTCCCCCACACCTTCCCTCCCTGTGTAGCTACACTGCATGTTTTACCCAGGAAATTCAGTCTGCTTTGATACAAAGCACTTGACCACAATTTCCACTGATACAAGAGCTGCCTGCCCTGCAGAAGGAGCAATGTCATCCTCCCAGCAGCTGGGACATGACAATTCTTCCTTGCAATCACTGCCAGTCCATGGATGCTGCCATGGGATGCAAATGACCCCAGTACAAGGCTGCTGACTGACTTAGGCTGGCAAGATAGGGAGCTCCTCAGTCCTCCTCCCACAGCTCTTGTTTAAGGGGTGTGGAATGGTTTAATTACGTCCCTGAAGGGAGGAAGAAGTCACTTGTCTTTAAATACTCCGACTTTTATTGCCTTAACATGTTTTAACAAGGTCAAGGCTTGAAAGGTAAACTCTCACCCAAAATGGCAGTTAGCTGCTTCCCTGGCTGCAATTCAGCAGCATCCCCTACGGTGTATTTCTGAGCTCTGGGTTAAAGCTACTCGCTTTACAGACAAAGAGAAGTTACGAGACAAAAGTAAAAATTCATCAGGCAGAAATGGTAAATAAACCTTTACTTTCTTCACCCTGTTCCAGGGCAGCACCTGGCACTGAAATGCAGCACCCATACAGATCTCCCAACAGCACAACAGCTTTGCCTCCTGTCACCTCCTGCCCAGCACAGGGGTGAGCTCCGAGAACACAATCCAACCACGGTTTAAATTCCTGTGGTCTCGCAGTGAAAACAGCTGCAGAACAGCTGGCTGGGAACTCAACAACAGGGCATAGGCCACTGAAGCCACCCCCTTCCTCCCTGCATCCCCTAGGCGTGGCTGGGCACCCACGAGTAGGAAATCTTGGAATCACAGAAGCAGAGAAACCTCCAGAAACACACAAATAAATATTGCAGACAGGTGCTAGAGGTAAGCAAAACAGTGCTGAATTATTTGACAACATGGAAAGAGAAATATAAACTGCAGCCTCTCCCAAAATCACCTTCCTGCTCCTCCAGCTAGATTTTGTTTTGACAACATCCACAACAGAACAAGACCATTCCCACATACACTGAATCCCCACATGCTCATTTATATTGCCACACCACCACCACCTCTCACAGGCTCTTCTTCCTAAAGAAAAATACACCATCACCTCTCAAGTGTGCCACTACTCAGACCTCTTCATCTGCAGCAGAAAATGCCTTGCTAGGCAGGAGTGGGGCCAGAAGTCAGCACATCAGACCAAGAGCCTTTCCTTGCCACACTTCCTCTCCTTCCCACGGCCCGGTGAGAAGGTAGAGCACCAGGGACACAGATCACTCAGCCTGCACTCCAGAGATTTTACTTGCCGGCCACTGAGGCATCCCTCAGCAGCAGTTACTGACCTGAAGCAGAAGTGACACGAGTCAGACATGAAGCAGTTTTAATTTCTCTGTACAGGAGCTCGTACCAGTCTGAACAAATTTGCTTTTAAATCAAGTCTGCTTGACCTGGAGCAGGTTTCCTGATGCAATTCAGATATCCCATTACACAGCTCATCCCAGCAGCCAGCTCTGCGCAGCTTGAGCAAATGGAAAGTTGAGCAGTTCATGGAAAAAATGCTTCTAGATACAAAGAGGGCAGATTAGGGAAAAAAAAAAAACAAAAAAAAACCAAAAAACCAACAACCTTGGATGCAGATTTTAGCTTTAGAGTTTGGCACTTGGTCAAATAAAGGTATAACCAGGTTGGATGGGGCTTTAAGCAAACTGAGTGGAAGGTACAAAGAGCATCGGGGTTGGAACTTTAAGGTCCTTTCCAAACTGTTTTATGATTCAGTGGAAACCCAAGACAACAACACACTTCTAGACATAAAGAAGCTTCTCTTTTGGAGCAGCTTCCCCCTTCTGCCTACCTCCACCCCAGCCTCAACTACATTCAAATTTGCCATCATGTGCCTCCAAGCAAACAAAACCTCTTCCCCTTATGATGTTTAGCTCCCTCAGCACACACCAAACATGCAGGACTCCTCCAGCTCTAACAGGAAGCCAAATCAACCATTAGTGGAGCTCTGCTCTGTTAAAGCTGCTTCCAAGGACAGTGTTGGCAGGCATGGAGCATAAGAGATCATTGCTGCTGGTTCTCACACTCAAGCAAGCCTGAGACAGATTCATTCCTCACTGGGAACAAGGAGAGATTTTTTTTTTTTTGAGGTGCTCCATGCCTGTGCCAGATGACACAGACCAGTACTACCATCCCAGCAAACAGGAGACCCACAAGGTGAACACACCACTGCCAGATCAACTCCGCAGCAGACTTCAAGGGAGCAGATTGTACTTCTGTGCCTTAAAACGCACCTAAGAACAATCTGTTACGGATTAATTAAAACTTCAGCACTGTAAGGCCTAAAATACAATTTCTGTCAACCCAGCAGGCACTAGAGGTCCACGGTGTGTTTTATTAGCTAGATGCTAATGGAGCTACAATACATCAGGTCACATTTTTAAAGTTACAAATAGTTTATAAAAGCTTAATCAATCATTAAATAGGGGGTTTAACAAATGGCTAAATCAATCATTATAAAGCCATAACTCTCAGTGGGCTTCATAATAATCTGCAATACCTCCAGCTGGGGTTATCCTGCCTACCTGTAAGGCATCATCATGTCTGAAGAACAGAACATGCCATGTATCCTTTCTCAACTATTTGTACATAGACCTTGATGTAAACACAGGCCATAAGTGGTCACACTTCCTGCAAGTGATGTTAAAAACACGGATGAAACACTGTAGAGCACTTAAAAGTGGCCCTTTGGGATGGCACTGGAGAATATTTAATAAACTCAAAAGCTGCAGGCTAATTTCCCCTGAGAGTTCCCATTTAGAGCCTGTCACCAGGAGAATCAATCACAGACAGCACTGATTCACCCATGCCAGAGAGAAAAAACCCCTCTTCTTCATTCCCCACTGCCAACCACCCAGATACTACCTTTGGTGAAAGAAGGAAGCCTCTCTTCCAGAGTGCTGCCTACAGACAGTGCTCCAGTGAACCAACCTCCCTCCCTCGCACCACAGGCTCCACACCTGAGCAACAACAGCAACCTTCAGGGGCTGTGAACATCCCACTGCATGTGAGCCTTCCACAAGAGAGGGCATCTGTCTGCTCGGATGCTCGCTCAGCTTGGAAGAAGCTCCTGAGCAGCCTGAGGTTGCATCCAGCACCAGTCACCCCCAGCTCAGAGCAGTGGTGACCTCAGGAACAGCACACCCCAGCTCTGACCTGCGATGGGAAGCCAAGAGCTTGCTCCACTGGCCAAAAGGGGACTCAACACCTAGGAGCAGTCATTCCCATGCTTGCTCCTTGGTTGCACGCCCTAGCAGCCTGTGCTCTCTGCTCCAAAGAAGCAGCTCTGAAAGCAGACAGGCAAAGTGACAGAGTGAGCCTCACATCTTTAGATGGAGCTCGTAACTCTAAAATACTTAATGCAGCATTTCTCAGGGGAGGAGAGGAAAAAATGAGCTGTTAAGTGCACTCCTACCACCCTTCCCAGAAAGGAGAGCCCAGATGTCTCACCTGAGCTCAACTTGGGGGAAGGATGGGAAGACAAAGAGCCAAGAGATACTGCAAAAAGGGAAGCGTCTCTGCAACTCCAACAAGGTCTCTGCCAAGAACTGCAACGCCAGTTCCTCAATTGCCTTACTGAAAGGAGTTAAAAACAATAAGCACAGAGGCACACATCTGGAGCAGATGTTTTTAATTCTTCACTGCTCACAAGCAGCAGCTCTTCCCCTTCTGCTCCCCCACCCACCCTCCTTCCTGGCACTCATTGGTGGGAGTATGACAGGGAAGGATGGAGCACAGCCCATCCACGAGTGCCTGAGCCATCTCTCAAAGCTCCCACTCCTCATAAATCTCTGTGAGATGGGTTATGATCAAGCTCTCCTCTTGCTCCTCTTTGCCATTCCTGTCAGGTAACCTTTGTGACCAGTTCTTAGCTCTCCTGTAAACCAAGCTGAGCTGCAAGAGACGCAGGGAAGCCTGTCTAATGCTTAGGCTGATGCACTAAAATGTCCCACCTCCTGCAGCACCGCTGTCCTCCCTGGCACACCAACCTAAAGGTTCTTAGGAGCTATTCAGACTTCGAAGCAGCACTGCTAAACTTGGAACCATTTCAGAAGCCATGTGTGCAAAGGGGAGAAGGGGAAGGCACCCTGTCCACTGGTCTAAAAAGACAATCTCAGGTCACTGTCTCTTATGCAACGAGAGCTACTCAGCTAGGATAAGATCAGCCACTAAGCAGGATTACAAACTTATCTTCCCTTGGTAGCGTGATCTCCCAGTAATAATTGTATCACAGAAAATACAGAAAATACCTTAAGAATTGCACTTTGAGTCACTAGAAAGGTGTAAAATGCTCACAGCAGAAGCCAAAATCTCTTCTAACTGCAAAGGTGACACGAGCCATCTAGGCAGAGTGCAAGCACAAAAACCAAAACACCACAGCCCTGGTGCCACCAACAGCATGGGAAAACCCAGGCAGTGCTGGAGGCTGCAAAGCAAACCAGCGGAGCTTGGGTCAGAAGTCAGAATTTGATGTGCCCTGCTTACAAGGGTGCTTCTCTGTGATCCTGGGCAGTGCCTTCCTGCCTCAGGACTGCACAACTCAACACAGAGTCTGAAACACCCAACCCCTTCAGGGAACTAGGGGTCAATTTTGTATTCTCAATTCCAGCCTCAGCCACACGCTCCCCTGGGGCAGAGTGAGCTGAGCTGGCAGGCAGCTACCCTACACCTCCCTGCGTGGGTACAGAACTTCAACATTAAACATGCAGATCAACTTTTAGAGACAGCCTCTCCACCTAGACTCAAATCCAGAGATTCTGAGTATTCATCAGAAATATTTTCCAAAATCATGCTGGAAATTAAAGCCCTCTTACACAAACAACACAATCTGGGGATGTGGACTTCCCAGTTTCCCAGCACCATTTGCATAAAGACATCAATTTCATCCCACAAATCACTGCAGCAGGCAACAGCGGAGTACTCCATCAATGACATCATTGGCAGATTTGATTACAGAGTGCTGATTACATCACCAGTCACAGGAGATTATGCAGCTTTCCAAATGGCACCAGCAGCTTCTAAATCGCTTAGGTGGAGGAAGCCACCAAGGACACACATATTTAAGAAGTCTCACGCTGTTAATTTAATGGAAGAACTTTCAACACCACCTTTTGGAAATATCAGTGGAGGGACAAAACATTTTCACACGCCATTGCTCACATGAGCAAGCCAGCACATGCTCAGGAGAATATCTGGGTGCCTGGAAAAGTCACTCACACACACTCACAGCCAGCAAAGGACTCTGCAACGAGATAGCCAAGACTGAGGCTTTGCATGAGTGCAACCAAGAACGTCAGCACTGGTTGTAGGGGAATGGACAACCCAAGACCTGCCAAGTGCATAAGGGATGTGGGTGCTGGATGGGAAAAGCATTTTGAAAAGCCTGTTTAAATGACTTTCATCAGGAGATAACAAAGTTTAGTGACAGGAACTCAAGCAGTCATCACAGAATCTGGCACTAGGCAGCTGAGAGCGTGAGGGGGAAAGGGTGCTGCTGTCCACACACCACGCATCAGTGTTGGATCCGTCACGGGTAGCTGCTGCTTGCTCAGCCCTCCCTCCCCTGCGTGGATTTATTTGCAGCAACAGCATTAGAGCAACCATCAAGCAGATGCTTTAAAAATGCAGAATGACGTTCAAATGACATCTATCCATAAATCAGCCCAAACCACAAACATCTGAAGAAGATTTTCACTTAATCCAATTTACTGTAATCTCTCTCTTTAGTTAAAATGACAGAAATGTCAAAATGGGACTTTACTCCTCTGTCAAAGCATCTCATGGTGAAAAGGAAAATAAGCAGGCTCTCACGCGCCACCACTTATTAGGTTAGAAATGTCAAAACTGTGCTTTGATTCTCACTATTAGCAGTCACATCCACATGCTGTGCCCTTCTGTTTCACTTCATTTCCCCCAAAAGCGAGCGCAGAGCATATGCTTGACGCCAAGCATCATCTAGGCAAACACACAAGCTACCCATTTCTTGTATCTGGTGACCCTGCGCCCGTCTCCCTTCGAGGGCTTGCAGAGCCTCCTCAGCTCTCTATTACACCACATAGGAGCAGCCTTAATTACCACCCAAGGTCTTGGGAAATCCACATTCTGCCGCTTCCAAAAAAACAACACAACAATCCAAGGCTTCTCAACAGACCAACCTCAAATTGCTTTCTCCCATCTCTCCACGTTAATTAGCAAGCAGGGTAATTGCCTCCCTGCCCAGCAGTTAAGCACCGGCGTCCGCAGATCCATTTCCATGAGTGAGTGGATCTTTCTCCCCAGTGGTCACAAAAATTAAACCATTATGCAAGAGTCCAGGAAAGTGAAAGAAAAATATCTACTGTCAGGAGCAGGGTCTTCATGCATTATTTAACGAGAACTCTGTTGGCAAAACTGGTGTTGTTTTTATATAAAAGCTAATAGAAATCGTACCTCCAGGTGTCAAAACACTGATGGTAATTCCTGCTGCCTCAGACATCTTGATGTTTCAATTTTAGCAGTATGAGGAGCCTGCAGGGAATCCAAGAGGGTAAAGTGCTTGTACTCAAAGAGAAGCAGAGAGAAGGAGAGCCTTTTTATTTCTTTATAAAGGGCTCAGGGGAACAGTTCTACTCACTGGAATTATCAGATCTGGTTCCCCTGCTCTTTCCCTTCCTTGAAAGAGGAAAAGAGCGAGATAGGCTAACAAGGAGTGATTGTATCATGTTGACAGGGGAAAATCGAGGTGGCTGGTAAGGAGAAGCATAAAAGACAAAGAAAGAGAGGATCTTGTTGGGGTGCAGCAGCATGAGAGCAGCTGCAGTCAAGGGGTGCTTACATGATTTCCCCAGAAGGGACAGACTGAGCTGGAGCAGCAGTTTTAAACGTGTGGAGGGTTTTTTTTTTAAGTTTGTGCCTTAAAAGCACAGCAAACATGTCAGACCCTTCCCCGAGTTCCCTCTCTTGCTAATTTTCAGCTGCACTTCTTCATTCCCACCCTCGGTGTCAGGGAAGATCAGAGCTTCCTCCTCCTGTGCAAGACCAAAGGCAATGCAGGAAGCTTCAGGTTGCTGGCACAGATGCCTCAAGAGCCCTAAGGGAAGCATCTCCCAGATCTTTACTCTTCTTGTAAACACTGCCCTCAAAATTCACACTCATAGGAAAGCCCCAAGGACACCCTCGTGGTCCAGGTGCTCCTGTTTCCATGTCACTTCCACCACAGGGGAAAGGAAAACTGGGGTGGCAGGGGGGGACTGATAAGAACACAGCAGCTGAGGAATCCACAAGCAGATTGGCATGGTGTTCAAGAAGAAAAACCACAACTCCTCCAGGCAGCCACTCAGCCAAGAACACAAAGGTCTTGGAGAGATCCTTCAGTAGGTCATGAACTTCCTCAACCCTGCTTCAAAAACAGCACTGAAGAAATTCCCAAGAAGTGAATGGATGCAAGAGCAAGCTCGAGCAAGGAGCGGCAGCATGGCTGCTCACCACATTTCACCTAATCACGTACCCAGCCCTTCACAAGTGTGTCCTTCCACCTGGCAGCACAACCATCCCCTGAACAACTACCCACCTCCAAAGCACCCCTGGGCCTGTCTTGCGCTTGGAGCATCACAAGGACTATGCACGAACCAAAGCGCTCCCATCCCACTGGATCTGCATCCTGCAAGGCTTTCCCAGAGAGCTGTACCAACCCCCTCCCAACTCACAAGTGCTGCTCAAGCATCACTTACAGCTCACTAATATTTCAGGGACTGGAGGTCATCACTCTCAAACACCCCTGGAGAGACATTCGTTGCTTTCTTGCTCCTCCAGCCATGTCTCACAGTGTGTGGTATAAACTTTTAGAGGCAATGACCTCATCAGAGCTGGGAATAGGCAGGCAGGGGAACTGGCTACTTGCCACCTTCTCATTTTTCACTTACAAAAAAAAAATGTTTATGAGAGAAAGCCCATTTTATGCATCTTGAAAAAAAAAAAAAAACAAGAGTGGGTCGGAAATCTCACTAGAAGCAGCAGGCCTGCCTTGGAGCACACCATTTGTACAGCAGCTCCTGTTGCAGCACATCCCTGGGGCAGTGCAGAGTGGGTCCTGCAGCATCCCCAGCTCCAAAGCATAGCCCCCCAGCACCCCAGACACCCCACTGCTCAGGAAGCATTAGGCTACAGTGCCAGCATCTCCTCTTGTCTTCCTTAAGGCTGACCTCCCTTGGAAGGGCAGGCAGGGGCGCTTCCAATTCTTCCCCATTCGCAACTCCTGCAAAAGGAGCAGTTAAGCAGGCAAACCATGGGTGCTGAGTGAGATTTCAGTTCAGCTGCCTGGGATCAGGCCATCAGACAGAGCTCTGCAGCGAGCAGGAACTGCAAAGCATGTCATTAATTTTGCCCAGACATGTATCACAGCCTGTCCCCGAGCGCACAGGGCGCGTGTGTGCGCTGCTCTCCAGACGCAGGCTACACCAATCCTGCACACTCACACATTTTATAGACTCCTATTACTTATGTTATAGATTCACACATACGTTACTCATAGCTCTTAAGAACAGAACATACAGTTCATCTTGGCACCAATCCCAGAGGAAGGGGGGGGAAAGATAAAAAGCCTTGCAGTAACAAATCTAACTCGAGTTGAGTCCGACAGCATCTGTGGCAGGAGTTAGAGCAGTATTAGGGATCACTCAGTTATGGAATTATTTCGTGTAACGTGCCCACGCCTCTGATTATGCCAGTCAGTGTTTCAAGGGACACATCCCAACTTGCTTGGCACTGGTTTCCTAAGATTTTACCCATAACTGTGAGAAAAAGCTGTTTAATTGTGTGTGTGCAGTGGAAGAGCAGTGCCTTGTGGACAGCAGTTGCAGGGAGGCACAACTACAAGGCAAGCCAGGTCCCAAATATGTTCACACAGGACTCTAACTGCCCCTCAAACATTCAGCATCTCTTCAGGGAAGCATATCTACCAACTCTAGAGCAGACTGGCACAGCAGCAAGGATATTTAATCAGTACACAGCATACAACAGTGGCAAAAAGTCAGATTAGCACAGACTGAGAACCTAACTCCCTAGTAGGGACATTGTGCAATGAAGGAAAACAAAACAAACCAAAGAAAAAAAATCACAGCTCAGCACAGCTTCTCTGTGCCGCTGCAACCTCCACAGAAAGTTTGCAACATATCAAAGTATTCTTCTTCATGCCCCCTCCAAGAACGGGCTCCATCCACTCTGAAGAGGAGCTTTACACTCTGTCAGAGAGATTTAAGAAGTGACATTTGTACAGTCCTCGTTTCCTGAAGAACCGAGCGTGATAAAGCGACGCACCCGGCACAGGCAGCACTGACACTGCCCTGCTCCCCCAGCCCCCACGTCCCATTGCAGCATCCCAGCCCAACCCCAGTTGCAGTTTACCAGCAAAAGCACAATCCTGCTGTCTCTCCCGGGACAGGGATTGCCACCACACTGGCAGCATCCACTGACCCTTCGAACCGGCCAAAACACCTGACCTCCAAGTTCCTGCGAGCAGAGTTGACGAGCAGTAGCTGCCTTCGCCCGACAGGCTGCAGGGAGCGGGCAGCTGCACACTCCCACATGACCCAAATGCCAACACCCATGAGCTGCCTTCCAGGCAAAGCCCAATCCCAGCAGAATCTGCTGACCATTCCCAGGATGAGCCAACCCCCCAAGGAACTACAGGCTAAACTTTGCAATGCACTTCTCCAAAGCACCACACAGCAGCAAAACTGCTTTACTTACACTGAGAAACCTCACTCCAGCCACCACGGCACCAAGATCTTGAGGAAAAAAAAAAAGGGAAAGAAAACAAGAAAAAGAGAGACACATACACCCCCCAAACAACTTTTTCTCTCCAGTTTGCTTGTTGTTATTCTCTCCAAAAAAAAAGATACATGCTCCAAGCCAAGCTGGGCTGGAGGGATAAAATCATCTGGGGAAGCAGCAGGGGCTCACAAAGCTCACACTTCACCTCGGCCGGCGCAGGGCTGGGGCCACCTCCGGACAGCCGCAGAAGTGTCTCCTCGGCCCCCAGCACCAAACACTCCTCCTGCGTTGCCAGGCCAAGTCCCAGTTTTTCAAAGCAACTTCTTTCTGCTGTGGCCTAGTTTAGCTCTCCAGACAAAACGCCACCAAAACAAAAGCAGCCCAGCCAGACCGGGGAGGGCAGGCGGGGAGGTACTTACCTAGCAGCATCCCCGAATCACCTCCGCGACCTTCTGCATCTTTAGCAGCCACCCTCTCAACTTTGAAATAAATAAATAAAGAGAGGCCACACAGCCTTAAAACCAAGCTGGAAATGAAATGGAAAGCCTGTAATTATTTCTCAATGCTCCTGCCAGTCTCAGCCTATAAACACAGTGGATTACATAAGTCCACCCCTCCTGTTTTGAAGCCAAAAGTATGAGCTTTTCCTCCAGCTCTGGCAGCAAGTAATAATTCCTCGTCGGCATGGCAACGCTGGCTGGCTTCCAGCAGACAATGGGCGAGTTGAAATACTGCTAGGGCCTTTTTATAGCTTAGCTCTGAAAACCTCTAAAATATTAGCTATCTGATGGCTAACCCAAGTCGACAACCTCTCCTCCTTTAACCGTTTCCTTCCTGAGCTGCCGCCCACCATAGGCAGGATGCGTGGTCCAGAGCCCCTGAGCGGTGGTGCAGAGGATGCTCCTCGTCTAGGCACAGCACACACAGACTGTTTCCCCTGTAATGGATTTGTTGACTTCTCACCAGCGCAGCATCTGCAGCGAGTGCCACCGACTCAGTGCGGTGTTTGGGTTCTTCTGGGTTTATTTCAGTCTTACTCAGCAGGTACATTTGTTCCAGCAAGCTGTGCCCGAGGTTCTCCACTCAGCGAGGCAAGCTCGGGAGAAAATACACAGCAGAACAACTCCTGCGTGTGCAGTTCTGTCACTGCCCTCCCGTGCAAGCAGGGATGAGCCTCGTGGGGCTCCGAGCAGGATCTGCAGAGCTGCAGGGAAGCAAGGCGCTGTACAAGTCCTGGCTCAGCAAGTCCTGGCTCAACTCATCCATCCTCTCAGGACAGCATTGCAGGGATGTCCTGGAGAGCCAATTGCACTCAAGATTCCCTGTGCCTCTGCAGGAGTGTAGGGCAACCTGCCCACATTCCCATCTGGGCTCATTCTGCAGTACAATGTGTTAAAAGCACCCCAGAGAAACTAAGGGCCAGCAGCAAACCTCAGAGGCAGAGAAGACCCTCAAGACATCATTCAAGTCAGTGGTATAGACTGAAGTTAAGGAGATTTGTGATTGAGTTTCGACCAAATCCTACCAAATGGGGCCATGAGCAACCTGATCTATCTGGAGATGTCCCTGGCTCACTCCAGGGGGTTGGACAAGATGACCTTTGAAGGTCTCTTCCAACCCAACGTGTTCTATAATGCTATGAAAATAAGCAGCTAAGCACAAACAGAGCAGCTTCCAAGAATGTGAGGTTAATATTTACCTTTAATAGACACACCAAGCTCTTCAGGATGACCTCACTACCTCTACACCTTGGCAGATACCCTGACCACCTGAAGGCCAGCAGGTCCATCACGGGACCTCTGAGCAGGAGCTTGGCAAGTGCCACTGCCCTGTGCTGGCTCACTGCAACACTCGGTAAAACTCACCCTGAGGGCTGGGAGATCCTCTCCCATTTGCTGAATTTTGCAAGTTAGCAAATAAGCAAATAGAACAATAGAAATTAAGGAGAAATTTTAAAAATAGCAGAGCCAAGGCCACCACAAAAATACAGTTAGCTCCCTTCTCAACGCTCAGAACAGTGCTGCCAGAATTCACAATCTAGCTCCAAGTCTGGCAACAGCTCTGGGAAACCCAAACTCCTGCTCTGCATTGGTGGCCAATGACTCTCCACCACCAACCAGCTTGCCACTGCCCCCTGATCACATGAAAAGGCCTGAAGGCAGGACCCATGGGAGTCTTTAACACTCGAAAAACAGAAGGCAAACAAAAAAAAAAAAATCTTTCTAAATCTCATTAAAGGAGGTAGCAAGATTACAACTTTTTAATGTGCAAAGGTGACAACAGTGCTTGGAGCTCTAGGTCAATTAATTACTTTATGGGGATAAACACACTGGAAAACACTAATGCAAATCAGGAAGGCTCCTTGGTACCTGCCAGGCTCACAGCTGCTCAGCCTTTGCTTCAAGGCTACATCTCCTAAGCCACAAAACTATCCAAAGACTCAAGAAATTGTCTTTGCACAGCAAACCCTGGCAGATGCTGCTTCTTGCAGCAAAGCGTCTGAGATAGCCCCGTGTAGCAGTTGTGCTACAGCAGAGCCAGAAGAAGCCACATCAAAGCAGAAAACCAGAACTGGCCCAGGAGCATCTACCCAAGTCCCATGAGCTAAGGAAGAGCTGAAGTTAAGAGAAGTCACCTTAAATCTCTTAATACTCTTTTTTCAGGTGCGAACTCCTGGACACATTCCTGGAACACTGGCAGTTTCTTGAGGAGGATAATAATTTCTCTTTAATGGCACATTTTCTGGGTTCCGCATCATTAACGGGTCAATAAGCCACAGGGAACTGAAACCTAGGATCTTGAGTTGGGATGGGATCTATCCCTGCTCTACTGAATGTCTCAGGCACATTCCATAGTCCAGTGAAACCTCAGCAGGTCTTGTGGACACCCTCCTGAGCACATCACGTTTGGTTACAGTCTCCTGTCCCATGCTCCACAACCTCCCTTCACAACTGGCTTACTGCCAAGATGACACCTTAAGAACTTAGCTACCAAACACCTTCCTCCTGACCTGAAATGAAAGAGAAGTTTAGGAAAACCAAAGCTGGTGTTCTCCGAGTGTAATGCATCCAAAGGGGCACAGACACCTTCAAAGCGGGCACCAGGAGCCACAGGAAAAAAGAGAAAATTGTAAAGTCGGAGCTCAAAGCTCTGCAGAAACCTTGCTAAAAACTTCCACAGACCAATTTCCCTTCTCCGGGCGAGGAACATCCCCACCACGACCCCAGAGAGGCAGATGTGTGATCCAAGACTGGGAATAACAAGTTAAAAGTACAAAGCCCCACTGAAACTTCAAAATGGCATCATGATACACACGCTCTCCCAGCTTAAACCCTTAATTAAAGGGACTATTCTTTACAGTGCTGGAGCCACTCCAGCTCCCATTGTTAAAATTAAAATAAAGCCCTGCAACCCCACAGCATCTGTAAGACATTAAAACATTCAGTACTGACTTCTTTATTCAGCTTGAAGACATCATTTAATAAGTTTTCTTCTCAACCCCCAAATCTAAGGATTTAAAAGGAAATAACCAACAGCACCTCTTGCAGGATGCTTTGCTTCAAATGCCCCTTCCTTGACTTTTAGCCATTCACAGCTCATTAACTGCACATTCCACCAGGTACAGCCTCTGGACAGACTGCAAGACCAGGATGTATTCAATGCTGGGTGTCAGGGCAAAGCAGACTCTGTAGCACAGAAGCCAGCTCCAAATTCATTCATGTACAGGGACAAAACAAGAGAGAAGGCAGATCTGACCACAGAAAGTCACCATGAGCACAAGAAAAATACATCAAAAAGACAGTTTTGGTCATTGCTAATAATGCTGGAACCACCAGCCAGAAAGTTGTTGTCATAACCTCTATTATTCCAAGATGTGTCTTCACCTCTCCTGCTCTCTGGAGGAGGAGCCACTTGCAACCACTTAAACCCCTTCTATGAGCACTCAGGTAGTGCCCAGGGTCTGGAAAGCAGATATTAGCCACAGCAAGGGATCTAGATGCAGGGGGGCTGGACTGGATGACCTCTAGAGGTCCCTTCCAACCCACTGCATTCTATGACAATGACTCTATGACTTTCCCGACAGGATGACAGACCACAGAAGAACTCGGGCTGACCACCAGCCTCTACAAAGCCAAGGGCAGCCTCTGCTTACTACACAGAGAGCAGGATTTGAAGCCCAGTCTCTGAGAGCACCACCCATTAGCAGCCCCTGAACATCTACTGGCTGACTATGACAAACTTCCACATTTCCATAAAGCTCTTTCCACTGCCCACAGAACTCCTCTAAGCAGTTTCACAACCACAGAAACATTTTGAGGTGGCAAGTGGAAAAGGCCCAAAAACTACCCAATCAGAGAGCAGTTGATGAAGCAATAGGTGCACAAGGTCTCTCCTGAAACAGAGGCCTGCTAGGGCACCTGGATGAAAGAGGTAGGTCCCACAAGGTGTTTGGACACCTCCAACAACCGCAAGCTCAAGCCTGTGGCTGGATTCTGCTCTGCCTGAGGTGTACCTCTCATCCCTACAAGGAATCTGCCTGGGGAAGGATACCAGATCAGGGACCAGTTCCCACCAGCAAGCAGCCAACTTACAACGAGTCAACTGCACAGGCACTTTCATCTCTGCTCAGGTGATAACTTCTTATCTGGGCTGTGTGGATGGGCACTCCTGCCTGCTGGCTCCAGCAGCTCTGCTGTGCTGAACACATGAAAAGAGCAGTGAGGTTTGCAGAAAAGCCCAGTAACTTATCTCCAGCAGTTCCCACAGCTAATTAAACTGTTCAGTCATGCAGGCTTTAAAGTTCATAAAATTTATAAATAAATAAATAAGCAAGCAAATAAATAGACCAAAACACAAAACCAAACACGAAAGCCTGACGGCAGAACCAGGCTTGTTTCATCAACTGTCCCTCATCTGCCAAGTTAATTCCATGGCCATGGCAGCAACTCTTTCAGGCAACTCTGACCCATGTGCTGATCCTAAGCACACAGCTTCCAGCCTCCTCCAGCCACAACTGCATGGTCAGGGCCAAACCACCCTCTCGTTCCATGAGGCAGAGCCTTCAAAACCACACCCAGCCTCCGGAAAAATTCCACACCAGGCATACCTGCCTCTGCTGGAGGAGCCTGCAGCAGAGAAAAAGCCTGGCATGGGCCAAGCCACGTCTGTGGGAACAGGCTCCGACGTCAGGAAAATGCTGCTAACAGGCAAAACAAGGAAGCACGTGGCACAGACGTGGGAGCCAAAGGATGCCGGATGAGGAGGAACACAAGGCAGGGAGGATGGGGAAAAAGCCTACTCACGGAAGCATCTGCACAGACGCTGGCATCACCTCTCCAGCTGCATCGAGGCGGCCAGCAGCAGAGCCTGTCCCGTGGATTTAACAAGCCCACGTCAGCACAGCAGAACCAAGGTTACACACACCCAAAAACTGGCAAGTGGGAAAGAGCAGTGAAAGGAGAAAAACTGCACTAGTAAGAAGATGGCTTAAAACAGGGCAGGGGGGGAACAAAAAAACCCCAACCAAACAATAACAAAACCCAAGGGGAGTGTGTGGGGGGGAAGCATTTCATCGTGGCTTCTAGAGAAACACAGGGGAAGGAAATAAAAATAAATTCAAGAATGAGACCCCAAGCCATGTTACGCCAGTAGGAGTCTTCTCTAATTGTCTCAGTGAGCTCTGGACCACGTCTTTGCCAAAGGCACCGCCTTGGCTATTTAAAATAAAAATTAAACTAAACACACCCAAAAATAGTCCTCTAGAAGGCACACCACTGGAGTGTGCAGGACACTAAGTATTGTCCTAAGACTTGGGAGAGAACTGCAGAAAACCTAAGAGGCCACGTGGACAAACAGATCCTGCAAGCAAAGCAGGAACACAGTGAAGAGACTCAATAACCAAGTTACAAAACAGAGCAAATCCCAGAAAGACAAAAAAAAAAAAAAAAAACCCAACTAGCTCAGGCTGGATGTGGAAACAGGAGGTGAGGGAGACCAGCAGAAGTAGAAATCAGTCTTGTGCAAGCCAACAAGCCAGATACAGATTTGAGGACAAGTGTCCAGCCACCAAGCAGCAAAAGTGGCAGCCAGAGAGACTTTTGAAACAAGGCTCAAACTGAAAAGCCTCCAGTTTGTTCTTTAACTCCATAAAGGTTAAGTCCATAGCCAATGAACCACCACCTCAGTCCTCTTTCAGAGGATTCCACATTCTCCTCTTTTGCAGGCTGAAACAGAAATATCCTGCCAAGAAACAAACAAACAAGCAAGCAAGCAGAGCAAGGAGAGAGCTGTGCCCTGGTCATGCAATTCAGATGCTTCCCAAACACACAGCACTGCCCTCTGTTTATTTTCAGCTGGAGTTTCCCCTCCACATGCACCTCCTCCCTCATTCCACTCACCAACTGATAATGCCATTTAAGATCTCCTCTCTGATGGCTCTGCCCATCCCATCCTCAGAGTTTAAAATAAGCAAGAGCTGGGCAAACCCTGCAAAAGCAGTGGCTGGCTGAGGTGGGGGTGCAGACTCCTCGTGTGCTTCAACATTGTGTCCCCAAGAGCTCGGCCAATTCATTTAGCAATGGAGCAGGGCTCTAATAATAGGCACAAGGATACACAGGAGATAAACGTACACAAGACAAAAATAAACCCCAGCCTTGTTATAATTTTAATACAGGAGCCAAACCAGGACATGATAAATGAAGACTGTTTCCACAGTTAAGAGGAAAATTTAACTCCCACCAGCCCAGGAGCAAGCATACTCAACACTGGATGAGAGACTTTCTGAAGAAAGCTGAAGGACTGGATGAGCATTTGTTTTTAAGTAAGCTTTTCATTATTCCAAATGACACCCAAACCTCAACGTTTTCCTATTTTCCAGGGCAACCAGAAGGAGATTTGAAGCATTTGTGGTGTTCTCAGCCATCAACCGCCTGCAGTTGTGGGGCCAACATCCATCTCCAAAAGTTGCTTTCAGCTCCCTGAAAGCAGCATAGCTTCACAGCAGCTCATTTTGATCTCAGCCAGCGATCTCCAATTAAAGCTTTCATCCTCTCATACGCAGCTATAAACTCCTACAGACATTTTTGCTTTATGAGTTTTAGCCAGTCTGCAGTCTACACGGTTAACCACGCTCCCCCCTCACCACCCCCAGCCCTCGCCTTGGCTTTACAAAACAACCTCGGGTGTCTAATGAGATTAACTATTTCCCCATGGAAGTCATCTGAGGGATAACTCTTCCCTTCCCACAGGAATACCCGGAGGAGCCTCCAAGATTTCACAACCTTAAGCCCTGTGTCATCACGAGTTCTACTTCTGCGTGCACAAACACTCTGCGTGATCAAACAAGGACTCGGGTGCAGGGGCTGTGGGCCAAAGGAGAGCTACAATCCTCTCCTCTGACCTCTGACCAGATGTCTCCAGCCCAGGCTTCACCCAGCAGCTCTCAGCCACTCCCTAAGCCTCCAGCCCTGAGAACGATGGTGTTCCTCAGCAATGTGCCACAGCATTCATCACCCTACCTGTACGCCCAGCCCCGCCAAGTGTGACCCTGTTCATGGCCAGGTGCTGCTCAAAGGGAGCTCCGACTTCGTACACAAGTGGCTTTGCACCTGGCCATGGTGGTGCCTCCCACACAGCAGCATCTACCAGTCAGGTTCCTCCCGTGTACAGCATGAAACACAAAGTGGCCACACTGGGGTCTCTGCAGGTACCTTGACAAATTCTCTACTCTTGAAGTGTGGCTCCTGCAGTTCCCAGGATGATACTAGGTCAGGTCCTTCATAATCCCGGACACCTAAAAGGGCCTCCAAGCAGCCTTGGTCCTTCTATCCAATTCTCTCAAGCTCTGACTTTGCAATTCAGCAGGCACAGGATCATTATTCAAGAGTGATGCAAGACAGGCCAGAGCAGATCTTTAACCACATTCAGGCCCTTGACCCTTTCCTCCTCCCTTACAAGCCAGCCCTGCCCATAGCTTCAAAGCTCATTAAAAGGTCTGCCTGGGGGCTAACAACCACAGGAGCATCCTTCTTCAGACAGCTCTCCAAAATGGAAGGAAGTCCATGCTGGCTACTAAAAAGATGAAGGCATAAGAAGCTGCTCAGAAACCCTGTCCTCATCACTAACTTGAGGACAGGTAGGATGCTTCTAGACTTATTTCAGTGAAGCAAGCCTGGTCTAAGCTAAATTTCACTGCATGTTTATCTCTGCAGAAACCACTCTACTAAAAAGGAGAAAACAGTCATGTTCCAGATGGGAAAGACTTTTTATAGTAAGCCATGGATATCTGGCAGGCTCTGCTGAAGCTCTTTCATCACGCACACAAGGTATAATGCTATCTAGTAATCTGAGGAAACATCCATGGGGTTTTCAACCTCCTCTAGAAATTGAGATTCAACAGGAAACCACAAATACACCAGGCAATTAATTTTTCTTTACCAAATGTTTCCAGTCATGTCGCAATTTTAACAGTAAGCAAACTATTTGGGTTCCTTCCAGTTCTTGTGCAACAATGTTCCTCATTTTTCATTTTTATTTTTTTTTTAAATCATCTCGCTGAGATGTTTGTGATTTTTTTTTTTTTTTTTAATATTTAC
>VWZI01010881.1:828277-871286 GCA_013396835.1 Psilopogon haemacephalus
TTTTTTTTTTTTTCTCTTTATGCCCGCAACATTTCTTCTTTAAATCAAACTGCTGAGTGTGCTGAATATTCATTTAAAAATATATATACATTTAAAAAAAACTGGACAGCAGCCCAAAAGCAGGGACAGCCCAAGGTGCCCTTCCATCCCTTGGCAACAGCCCTGCCAGCACAGAGGTGCTGCTCACACCCTGCAGGCAAGCTGCCTGCACAGCCTGCAATGAACATCAGCACATCAAGCAGTGTTCTGGAGACAGTGTTGTGACATCCATTTTTCACACTCCAAATTAATTCCTGACCCCAACATAAATTAAGAGCTGGATGTAACTTGCTCACTGGAGCTTGCCTGAAGCATCCTTATGAACAGACTGTTCCCCAATTAGCACTTTGTCTTTTCCAGTAACAGAAAAATTCCAGAGATCCAGTGGTAGGGTCTTACATTTTTAAGTTACTTAGTTAATAAAAGGACTGGGATCACTGCCACAAAGGTAAGAAATTCCATCACAAAGCCAACACAGTCAACAGCAGGCACTACAGAATCTTCAAGGAGAAACAAGGTCAGCCAAAGTGGTGAGTTCTACAGCTCCAAACTTCACCTAGCTCCCAGCCTCACGTGGATCTTGTGTTCAAAACACTCCAAACTGAACCTCAAGCCACAGAAAAGAAAAATCTCCTTTTCTGCTTCATTAGCATGCAACCTCTTCCCAAGTGCAGCATAAACCACTTCCCTGAATCTAAGTTGCAAAATGATTTGCACGGTGTTAGGGGAAATGTAAGTGCTAGAGTTCCCATCAAGAGGGAAGGAGACTTGAGACTCACAGCAAAGCTACCTCTCTGGCCTGTTTTCACAGAGAACAGCAGCAGAGGCCAATCACTCCCTCAGAAGAAGGACCAGGCTTTGCTGTCTGGCCAGGATGGAGCCAAAGTGGCAGTGCCAGGATTATTCCAGCCTGCATAAGGTGAAGGGATCACACAGACTCCATAGAAACAGAGGATTTTGGCAGTTCTCATTTCCTGCAGCAAACAGTTCTCAGGGGCCTCTTCCAGCCTTCTCCGGCAGGAAGAGAGGAACTTCCAACACCTAATCGCTGACATTTAAGAATGTGAAGCTCCAGCCACCAAGCTGACACTGCAGCAGGGAACACAGCTGACAGGTATACAGTTCCACGATCCCCAGAGGGTGCACTTCAAGCCACGGTTTAAAAAGAGAGGAAACCAACCTATGAGAACAGCCAGCTTTATCTGGGATGTATTTAGCCACACATACCATGGGGCCACACCATAATGTAAACACCTGTGTGGATTATGCCTTTCTCCTCCAGCAGCACTGTCTGAGGCATGCTCACATCTGGAATCCCTTAGCCTTTAAATGCTGCTTTCTGCCTTCTCCTCGATGCCAAAACGCCTTGAGGAAGCAGCATGTGCATGGGGGGAAGAAAGGAGCAGGACAACAGCCAGTAGGGTATCAGGACACTTCAGATACTGATATGACGAACACAGACAATTTGAGGAGCAGACATCTGCTGGTGTGCACTGGAGGCAGCAAATGAGGGAGATGTGTGGTTTTTAAGAGGTCACACAAGGTGAAAGTTGCTGTTCTCCTGTGGCTGACAATAAAAAGTGAATTTGTGTTACCTCCAAGCCAACCCACTGCTTGTTATCACTGTTTGTTTGCTCTGCCAAGTTCCAAAGCCAAGCAGCCACGTTTCCTGGTCAGCTAACGTTATGCACTCTCAATTTACAAATCCAGGCTCCTATCTGGATTTTTCGAGGTCACAAGAGCTGCAAAGAACATCACAGGCAACCCCTGAAGCACGCAGCACTCCACAACACCAAGAGTGGCATAGGAGCCCTCTCCAGCACTGCCCCAGCTAGGCTTCCATCCAGGTCCTTTTAAAGTAAGAACTTCAGAACGTGTCTCTCCAGCTGCTCAGGGAGACAGCATCAAAACACAAAGGCACACAGCTCTCATGCTAATTTTTCCATCTCACTCAGGAGCTGCTTTTATTTAAGGACAAAATAAACCCAAGCGTGCCGCACTGACCCTGCCCACAGGCACTTGGGTGCCTCAGTCCTTTTAAGCATCCCCGCGGATTTTTCCCCGCACCCTGAGGCCAGGCAGATAAAAAAACATTTAAAGGGAGATGCAGGTCGAGAGGCCCATCAGCAGCTCTATTAGAGATGCTTGGCATAAGAAGCTGGAGACAGCTCTGCCTTCAATCACATCTAGGCTGACCTTCCCGACAGGCTCAGCTCACACAGCCTGCCCCTTGTCTTTGCTCGAGTTACCCCAACGGAGAGCAGAGTGACCTCAGCTAGCCTCTCAGCTCTTTGCTTTCAATGCCTACCCTTCAAAGAAACCTGACCCAAAGTCCAGCAAGGTTAATGGACAGGCACCCGTTGACGTCAGCGAGGTCCCTGGATAAGGCCACCGCAGTGTTTGTCTTGTTCTTGGAATCAGCACAGCCTAGAAGCCAAGAAACAAAGTTAAGACTGAGCAGAGATTTGCTGCCTTGGTGTTCCTGAGGACCAGCCTGTCTCCTGCACACACACCTAGCAGGGCTGGGTCAAGAGGGGACTGATACTAGAACGTTTTTTTCCAAACCACCCATATTAGATTTTTTCATGCCAAGCAACAACTATGGCTGGACCTAGAGACCAAAGCCTGGAGGTAAAGCATCACAACCGGGGGGAGAAATGTTGACCCATGCTGACATGAATGTCATCACCTGTGCCCAAGCACCAAAGCTCCTGGTCTCCAAAACCTTCTAGCCTTGGCTTCTCAAGAGGCTGAAGGATTACCCCCAGCATCTCCCGAGGGGTAACAGCAGAGGTGACCTCGTCTGAACCTTGCACACAACGCTGGGCCTGACAGAGGCCCAAATACTTGCCTGGTAAGGCCAGAGCTTCGCAGAGCAGCTGCCTTATTTACTTTCAGAGTTTAATTCTATCCAAGGTAACTTTTGGGCTGCACTCCAGGGACATTTACCTCTTGCACCAGCCTCCCCCCTGCCACAGACACCAGCAACCCACTTATCCACCAATGCCCTAGCAGAAAAACAGCTAAATCACATCGTTACTAAACGCAGCTCTTTGATAGATGCTCCCGGAAGATCTGCACGTGCCAGAAGAGAGAGGAGCTCTGAGACGTGGACTCTGCTCCCATGCCAGAACACCTGTTTATTTGGATGCCAAATGCCAGTGGCTCCAAAAACACAACAACAAAAGCACGAGCCATCCTTTTCCCCTGCTCCTTTTGAAGATGATGGATGCATCTGTTTGGGAAGCTCAGCAGCAGCAGCACACAAAAAAAGGCTTTTTAAACACCCTCATAGCCTACAACCAAGGCACACAAATCAGTCACCAACAAAGATCAAGTCCTCATTAGACCCGAAATATGAAGAAATCACATAGAATAGCATTTTTGAGTAGTTCTGTAAGTAAAGCTACTTTTCCACAACAGTAAAAGAACCCAAAAGAGCCTGAGGCAGTCCCAGGCAGGACGTGCATGCTCAACAGAAGTGCTCACACTTAGAGAAATAGAGAACCCCATAAATAAGAGAGGCTGCTCAGCATGCAGCTGAGCACAGAGCCTCTGCACAGGCTGCAGACCCTCAGCACCGCACAGCGTGCCCCAGGCTGCTGGTATGGAGAGAGCTGATGGCTTACTGGGTGTAAGCACAGCTTAACAGACTGACCTCAAGGTGTACAGTTCCTCTGCACTCGCAGAGCCGTTATGCAAAGCAAGTAGCACAGCAAGGACAGTCTGCGGTCTTGGATCAGGCTGTACTCAAAGCACCCACCAGCAACTTGGATGCTAGCAATAACCTGAAGCTTCTTGTACTTCTCAGGAAAATATCTTCCCAAAAGCAGCCACAGTGGCCACTCCAGGAGTCTTGATCGCCTTTAAACAAGTCATGGGATCAGTTGAAGTCCACCACTGCCACAGGACCAGAAATCACAGAATCCCAGGTCAGAAGGGACTTCAAGGCTAGTTATGTCAAGAGAGGTTCTCCTGCCCCTCTACTCTGCCCTGGTGAGGCCTCATCTGGAGTACTGTGTCCAGTTCTCAGCCCTCCAGTTTAGGAGGGTCATAGAACTGCTTGAGAGAGTCCAGCACAGAGTCACAAAGATAATTAAGGGAGCTCTTATGAGGAGAGCCTGAGGGAGCTGGAGCTCTTTAGCTTGGAGAAGACTGAGAGGTGACCTCATCAGTGTTTTTCAGTATGTGCAGGATGAGTGCCAGGAGGCTGGGGCCAGGCTCTGCTCAGTGATGCCAGATGACAGGACAAGGGGCAATGGGTGCAAGCTGAGGCATAGGAAGTTTCATGTAAACATGAGGAATGTTTTTTTCCCCTGTGAGGGTGACAGAACACTGGAACAGGCTGCCCAGGGGAGCTGAGGAGTCTCCCTCTCTGGAGATATTCAAAACCTGCCTGAACATGTTCCTGTGTGACCTGCTATAGGAGATCCTGCTCTGGCAAGGAGGTTGGACTGCATGAGCTTTCGAGGTCCCTTCCAGCCCCTAACATTCTGCTCTGGCAAGGAGGTTGGACTGGATGAGCTTTCGAGGTCCCTTCCGGCCCCTAACATTCTGCTCTGGCAAGGAGGTTGGACTGGATGAGCTTTCGAGGTCCCTTCCGGCCCCTAACATTCTGTGATTCAAGGATCATCTGATCCAGCCTTTCTTCTCAAAAGCATGGTCATCTGAATCTTGAAAGTGTCCACTGTCCAGGGAAGTGTCCACCACTTCCCTGGGGAGATGATCCCAATGGCTGGTTGTTCTCATGGCCACAAATTTCCCCATGTCCAGTAAGGATCTCCCCAGGACTAAGCTGTAGCCAATACCCCTTGCTTTTCCATGTGACCCCTTGTAAAAAGAAATTTCTATCTTCTTCATAGTCACCCTTGAAACGTTAGAACATGGTGATAAAGTCTCTCCCCAGCCTTCTTTTCTCAAGGCTTAACAAAACCATTATGTCATCCTGTCCTCATCTGGCAGGCTTCCAGTCCTTCAATCATCTTTCTGGTCCATCTCTGGGCCCTCTCCAGCATGTCCATGTAATTTTTGGGTATCAGGGACCAAAACTGAACACAGTATTCCATGAAGAAGAGGAGGAGGCAACAACTGAACATTTCCCAGTAACTGCAGCACTAATTCCAACACCAGTGAGGACAAAAGCTGGTTTGCATGATATTCAATTGGGACCACTAAAGGTAGGCTGAGGGCTGGACAGAACAGGACCATTTGCCCACCTGAGGTCAACAGCTCCTAGAACAGAACCTGAGAAACAGCAGCATGCTGTCAAGCCACAGAATTCGACTTTACAATGTTCACAGCCCCAAGACAACCGAACAAGCTTTTACCTACAGATGCGGCCAAGCTCTGTCCCACGCTGGTGCTGTGTGCTCCTCACAGCAGTGATAGTGTCCAGCAGCAAAGCTCATCACAGCCAAACCCAGAAAAGGTCACCCAAGGGAAGGAGGGAGGGAGCTCTGAAGAAAATGTAGGACATCAGTGGGAAAGTAGCAGGAACGTAGCACAAAGGTAACGGCTGCAGCCTGGGGCTGCCAGATGAGAGCAGGATCGATACTCCACTGTGTTGCTTAGCTTATTACCAGAGGGTCAGATCCACCTTCACCCCGGTCTGAGTCAGCCAGAGATGAGTTCCTGCCCAGCAACACCATCCCCACCAAATGATTTCAGCCTTACAGTTCAGTTAAGCAGAGAATAGAGCGAGCCAGTAACCCAGCAGTCGATAATGGAATAAACTCTAGGTCAGTGACCAGGGGAAAACACACCATTTAAAGTGGTTCCACTATTGACACGCACAGGAAGCAGGCCTCTGCTCTTACTTAGTTATGTATTTTAACCAGCCTGTCTGCTCAGAGGCAGATGGCCAGGTTAGAGGCTGGGAGGCTGTGGGTGCAGCGCACAGTGCCAGCAGGCACCCCCAGCCCCAGGCTGCTGGCGAGCAGGGCACCCCGAGCGAGCGCTGGCTCGGCGGCACAGCGGCGGCACAGCGGCTACCTGGGCCAGTGACTAGGCTCTGCCAAGCTGCCTTGGGAAGGTTGGACTGCAGCCAAGAGGGAGGGCACAAACTCCCTCAAAACACTCAGCCAGCAGCCCAGACAGGCTCATTTATAGCTCCGTTTCCTCTCTGGGCTGCTTTTCCCCAGGAAAACGCTGCAATGACAATTTGCACCTTCAGATTAAAGATCACTTATGGCTCTCTAGCAACTGAAAACACCCAGAAGGGTTCCCTTCTCCTCCCAAGCCCAAGGAGCATTTCTTCCATGGTGCACATTAGCAATGTGAGGATGAGGTGACACGAGCACAGGCACCAAGCGGAGAACATCTCAGCTGAAGTTCCCAAGCAAACCTATTTCCTTAAAATGAAGCAAGACACCAGAAATTCAGACAAGCAGTCAGCGTTAATTCTGGTAAACCTCTTGGCTCCATCAAATTAAGCATGAGTGCACCATGAGGGTCAGGCAGAGCTTCCAGTCTTTAAGATTATAGAATTGCTTCTGTTGGAAAAGACCTCTAAGCCCATCAAGTCTAAGCATTGATCTAACACCACCACGGACATTATATGTGGTCATCAACATTAAACAAGAACACTGAGTCCATGGCTGACCTAGCACCATATGGCTATGCCCCAAATTGCCATTCTGTACTGCTTTTCAACACATTTAGGAACGGTGACTCCACCACCTTCCCTGAGCATCCTGTTCCAATGCCTGACCACTCTTTTCAGGGAAGATACTTTTCCTAATCTCCAATCTAAACCCCACCCCCGGCACAAATTGAGGCCATTTCCTCATGCTATTGCTTGATACCAGGGAGATGAGACCAATCCCCACCTCACTACAACTTCTTTTTGGGGAGTTGTAGAGAGTAAGATCTTTTCCACAGACTCAACAACTCCAATTCCCTCAGCAGCTGCTCACAAGACCTCTTCTTCTCCTCACCAGGCATGCTGCTCCCCAGACTCTCCCTCAGCTTCCTTGTCTAGACACTCCAGTACCTCGATGGCCTTCTTCTACTGACTGTCTCACAAATAACCCCAGTATTCAAGATCAACAGAGGCATTTGGTGCACGGTAATGCTTACACTCCAGCACGCAATTCAAGCTAAAATTCACCACGTTCAGCCAGCAAGCTCTCAGTGCCAGCTCATCCTATTTGCAGAGCTGGCTACTGCAGTCCTCTGGCCAACCTCCCCAGGCTGAGTGCGATCCAGAGTGCTCCTCACCCACGCTGGCAGCCGTCACAGCCATCGCTCCACGCAGGGTAGCCAACCTGCCCAGGCTGATTCAGGCCCTGCCAAGAGCATGGCACTGAAGCACCATTTTGCAGTGGCAGCAAAGGGAATGCAAAGCAGCTCAACACCTTTGCGAGGAGAGCACCAAGGAAACCACACTTGCGCCTGGAATTTTTTCTAATCAAGACCTGCTGGTCAGAAGGGAAAAGCCTTCAGGGCTGAATTTTCCAGAGGACGTTTCCAACCCTTGCCATTCTGTGAGGCTGTGAATTCAGTGCTCAGTAGAAAGCCCACTCCAGCAGAAGTGAAATAGAGCAGTGAAGACTGGCCAGGGAGATCTGCGTTGCACTGAAGGACGAGCAACTGACACCAAGGGCTGCCATAAAGTTCAGCTTCCCACGCAGCTGCTCTCTGGCATCCTCACCACTGCTACCCACCCCAGCAGCAGGAGAAGCACCTGCCCCTCAACAGCTGGGCTCCTGCCACCGACTGCCTGAACATGTGCCACAGGGCACAAGCTCTGGCTGCCTGCTGACAGCCCACCCAGGGCTGGGCAGCCCAGAGCCCAGCCTGGCAGCTCCCGGAGCCTCACTGCTTCTCTTGTAAGCAGGATGAGAACGCAGAGACTTCACCCAGAGCCTGTCCCTGCCCCTCATTTGCTTGGGAAATAACCAGCAGGTAAACAACACCCAGCCAGCAATTTGCTTACCCACACAAGGGGAAGGAGAAGGGAAAAAAAAAAAGGAAATAAAGAAAAAAGTGGAAAGATTTTTTTTTTTTTTTTCAGTGACTAACAAAGCCTTAATCCAGGCTCAATAAAGCACTGTGGAGTCTGGCTCAGCTCACACTGGCTACAAGCAAGTCAATAGCTTTCTTATATCTCTCTGCTCTGTTTGGGAGGGAAAAGAGGCCACTTCTTTCCCAGCCAAGACATCTGCACAAGGCATCTATGTGCTGTGAGCCAGGACCCCTCACAGGGAGAGCTGAAAAGAGATGAAAGAGTGCTTTGGCAGGGCAGAGCTGTCTCCTCTCACCCTCGTCTCTGCTGGCACTGCCAGAGTGTTTCATGTGGGAAAGTTTTCAACCCCAGTCTGGCCTCCCAACCATCACTGGTTCTGCACTGGTTAGTTATTCACAGAGGGATGAGGTGGAGGGAGGGCAGGAACTGTGGCTCACAGCAGAGGTTCAGATAGTATAGGTAGGACTGCACAGCTCTTCTGTTCTGCCCAGACAGCTGCTGACAGAGCTGCTTATTTTGCACATCCATAACCTGAAAAATATGAGGCTTAAAGGCACTAACTGAGGAGGAAGCATCCAGGAAAGCCAGCCCTGCCTTGGTGCAAATCAGTCCTTCTCCACCTCCCTACCACAATAGATTCCAGAAATCAGTAGAGATGAAGACAACATGGCCAAATCCTATGCACCAAAATACTAGCCCCAGAAGCACCTCAAGCAGACCAGCAGGTGCAAACCTCCCTGCCCTCCAGCACACACCAGGAACATTGCAGCATCTCAGCCTCCAAGCTCATCCCTAGGCAGGAGCATACCAGAGGACAGGTTATAGGTAGGCTGCTGCAGGGCAGGGACGTCCGCCACAGGCAGAACCTTCCCTAAAGCAGGGAGGATAACTACCAAGCCCCTGGTCCATAGCAATCTGCCACAGGCATCACACACCTGCCCTGCGTCACACATGCCACAGCTCTGAAGACAGACAGCTAGGTACAAACCCCAGCCCTACTGCCAGCTGTCTTGCCCAAAGAAAGCCTCTGAAAGGTGGCCAGTGGGCAGGCATGGGTTAGCACTGGTTCACTTCTAGCCCTGGTGAACTGAAGCCCCTCTGAAGGCACTGCAGTTCTTTAGGAAAAGCAAGACACCCAAAAAGGCATCTGTGCAAACAGCCCTAGGCTGGGGCACTTGACCTTCTACAAGGGTGAACCTGGACCAGCCTTCCACCTCCACCTGTGGTCAGGGAAGACATCCAGCTCCATGCAGCATGCTGAGTCCTCCAGAAGGAAGCTGTCTGCAGAAGACCAGTCACCAGCCACCTGAGCAGTACATCATGAAGCCCCCACGTTTAAAATAGGAGTTCACACAAACTCCTATTCCAAACACCAAGAGAGCTGTGTCAACTAGATTAGACTCTGCCTTGTTATCCATCGTGTTTACAGTCACGTGGATGCTTTCTGCAGAGCAGATGCTTTTCAAGCTTAGTAATTCAACTGTTTAGAATTGAGCAGTCAAAGACCCTGCACACAAATCATGAAATGCATACACAACAGCAGCCTTTTCCTTGATTTTCAACTTTTCCTCCTTTAAGCTACCAAGAATGCCAGAAATATCTGCTTCTGACGAAACGACAGACAAAGAGGATGTCTAACAGATCAAAAGCTTTTGGGGAAGCAGAAACAAAAACAAGATGACCCTCAAACATATTCTTGTGGGACAACTTCAGAAAACCACATGAATAAGTAATGCAGGCCTCCCTTGAAACAACAACAGCACAAGCTTCAATGGACCACGTCACCAGGACTTGATCTCTGCTGCAGATCAAATGCCATACAGCAGGAAACAGCTGACAGCCAGCTCAGTGCAATTACATACAGTGCCCTTTCCATAAGGGGCCTCCTCTTCACTGCAAGCAAGCTCTCCTCTTCAGCTCTGCTCTCCCTGGCCCTTGAAGGCAAAAGGCATAGCTGGCGTCTGTGCACTCTGCCCCCCAGCCTGAAGGAGCCCAGAGCTGGCAGCTCTCAGGGTGACTAAGCTACACTCTCTGCATGGATGTTCAGCGGCACCAGCACAAGATGGAAAGCCACCAAACGCCCCAGGGCTTATCTGGGCTCCGATAACATCTTCCTGGAACACATCACCTAAGGTCTCCAAACATCAATTCCTCCATCTGTGAAAAGAAAAAAACACAGCGAACAAAACTCCGCCAGTGCAGGAGCCAAAGGGAGGACACCTGTGGAAAAGCCTTTCCAAGTGTGACCTGCACACTCTGTACTCACTGTTCTCAAGGCTCAGAGGATGAATTGTTCAGAGCTTGATCTGTTTGCATTCTGCCTGGCAAACAGTACAGCCTGCTGTGAGCGCTCAGTGCACAGTGTTTTCCACACACCCATCTCATCAGCTCACTCATTTACACCATGCCTACTTCTTTGATATTTACTTACACATAACCGTGGAAGTTTGGCATTTACTGCACGATCACCACAGAGAGATTACTGCAGGGGACAAATTAATTACCTATGCAAAGCAGGCTAAGAATAGTCAGCAACACACTGTACCACTGACAGGCTAGACAAAGCCTCAAACAGAACTTCCCACATCTGGAGGATTACAGGGCTCTACCCACAAAGGACTCAAGTGTCTTGCCTTATCTTTATTTCGTTTAAAAGGAAACAGACCTTCCTGAAAACCTGATAGAAACATGTCTTTCCAGAACAAATGCCAACACATTCCTGCACTTATCAGCAGGCTTGAGAGGAGGCAAAGACAATTTTGCTCCTGTCGCCAAGATGTTCCAAAATACCTTTAAGTTACAGGCCATCATCAGCTCATGAAATACTCAGGTTCATCACGACACAAAACTCCTCCTTCCTTGCAGATCCCCACTGTACGGCTCCAGACAAGCATTTAGAAGACCAGATGTGGGGACTAGAAAAGGGAGTTGCACAAAGAAAACCTCACTGCTCTTCCTCCCTCTAAGGCCAGCCGTGCCCACTCACACTTAATAGGGGAACATTCAAACAGGAATCTCAACCATGTTAGCAGCTTCAGATTCCTTTGACACACAAACCTGCACAGCACAACTGTCTGAGCCCAAAGGGCAAGAGCTCAGCCACTGTCTGCCCCCCAAGGGAAGCAGCAGGTATCATAAATGGGTCTGAAATACCTTGTGCTGGCTGAGAGATCTAACAAGTATGTACCAACAAGCTGCCTTGTCAAGTTCTGGATCAGCAGCATTAACTCCTGGGAGCAGCCAAGTAAAAACTGGAACTGCAGACAGACAAACGTGCCCCAGCCTTTTTCCCCTGCCTCGCCCTCTCCCTCAGCCAGTGCATGTTTGCTTTTGCTTCTAAACTTCACTTCTTTGTGCAAACAGTCTGCAATGAGAGGTATTTGCTCAGTCCACAAGTTTCCTGCATTTCTGTCCAGCTCTAGGGCCCGATAGTCAGGCATTTCCAGCACAGAGATCCAGGTTATGAAAAACAGCTCCAGCCCAGCAGAGAAGTGATGCCATCAGGCATCGGAAGCAGAGGCACTTCTGCACCCCATTATCTGAGGATCAGAGGATGCTGCAGAGGACTCTGGGGTGCTGGAGCCAAGGGGGAGCCCAACCCCTTCACCCAGGAACAAAAGCGCCGCATCTTTGAAGCCAGGCTTTCAAAGTAGCAAGCGGCTGCAAAGCCACGGCACAGCCTTCTCAAAAGCTCTCCTGGCTGCCTACCCACCACCAGAGACTCTGCCCCTGGTCATGCTTTGTAGGCAGGCCAGCTCTGAAAGTCAGCCTCTTTCAAGTCAGCTTTTATATAATCTTCTTTATTCTATGTGAGAGCTTTACACCACATCCATCACCACGTTCCCTGGATTTACGTGCTGGGTCTGTGGAAACACAGTCCTTTTCCCTTTTGCAAGGCCTCCGACTCCCCAGCTTTTCCAAGTCTCCACTGCAGCTCTGCATCCCACCGATCCTCAGAGCCTGTAGCACACATAACACACTGACCAGCTTTGACTTGGAACAGCACCAAGTACGACTGGTCCTCAGCAGGCTCTGGATGCAACGCCAATACAAGGAACGCTCCGGTTCAAGAGAAGCTCAAGGGACACAAACAGTCGAGCGGGATTTGGCGGCTGGAGGTTATTAGTGCATTACAAATGAAACAGAAATTCAGGAAGCAGTTATCTCCAGAAAAGAAAGATTCATTTCCTTATGATGGCTTGCAAATCACACGGCTAAGTTCGGCTCGGAAGAGCTGGTGCTCAGCAGAATGAAATTAAGCATGTTGGATCACACAGGACACCTGAGTGGATAATAGCAGAAAATTAATGAAAGCATATGTGCCTCGGGCAGAGGACTGGAAGACCAGCAAGAGAGCTGTGCTCAACTAAACTTCATCATGATAAATGAAACCCACTGCACAGGCTGCAAAGGCAGAAAGGGGGTGATTAGCTGTACACCGGAGGTTCAGCGTCTCCAACGCTAATTTGTTTTCTCCAAGAGCACTCTCCCGGCCAACATAAGCACATGGAGAGCCTCCTTCAGAGACAAAAGGGTACAAGGAAAAACAATCGTGAACTTTTGGAAATCGCTGACCTCACACAAGGATTTTATCCCTGGATCACTTCCAAAGAAAGTCTTCCAAAACAGCAAATTAAATGGGACTGCAGAGATGAAGCAACCTGCTCCTTAACTCCCGCCCTGACGATCAACAGCCTGGTCCTTGAGCAAGCTGGTGACCCTCAGGCACCGCAGAGCTTACCTTTCTTCACCCAGAAGCCCCGACACAGGTCTCCCCACCTCATCATCATCGGAGTGGGGCTCACAATGGAAAGCAGAAGGCACTAAGGAAGGACACTGGCTAGCCATCATTTGACCAGTGTAGAAGGGCACCCATGCCCTTGTACCACACACCTGACTGCTCCCCACCATCCTTGCCATGCTGCCTTCTCTCCTCCAACAGAGCATCAAGTAATTTGCTTGCACATTTCCAGCAATCTGTTGTTTTCACCGATGCCAGCTCCCTCCCTGCAAACCTAAATCCTGGAGTCTCCCTATGACTTGCCTTCACAAGAATGCTAATTAGGTCTTTACTACCCCCAGGCTCTCTGAAAGAAAACAGGCATCTGCCATGTGCACTCCCACTCCAGCCCCGCACTCCCAGTCAACAAAACAAGTGTGTTACTTGGTCAGTGACACAGAGAGGACACAGCCCAGCTTTGTAAGAAAGCTGCTGCATGGCCCAACACATTTCACACCCCTAAGCACCACCAGGAACATCAATCCTCCCAAAGGAGGCCATGGCCCTTGTGAGGCTGCAGCCCCTGATGATGGCACCCTGGGTCATCGCCCCAGCGGTGCTGAGTTCCCCCAGCATGCCCCCAAGGAACAGGCTGCTACCACAGCTCTGCCCACACATGCTTTCCAGCCCACATCATACCCTTCCCAAGACACCCTGGTATTTTTAGCAGGAGATGCACTGAGTGAAAGACAATCTGCTTCCATCAGCAGGTCACACTGATTGCGCTCTACTCAGAACCATCCCCCTACAGCGTGGCCCATGCCCAGGGACACAAAGGCTTTTCCAGCCCAAGTGCCAACCCTCTCTGTGACACCAGCTTGTTTCTCTGGTTCATGCTGGCTTTTCACTCCTTCCTGGAAAGTAAAAAAGGACATCTCCCAGGGCCAGGCTGCCCCCGGCTCTCGTACTCACATGAATAGCCACAGAGTAACATGAGGAGGAGCTGCTGCAAGAGATCCATCTTCTGCACAGCTCTAAGACAACAGAAATGCCCTGTGAGTGCCAAGCCCTGCGGAGCTCACCTTCTGGCTCAGTTACAAGAGGATACAGCACTCCCAGCCAGAAACACAGAGGAATAAAACCACTCTTTCACTGCAGGGTTTCTTGCAAACTACCTTTCACAGTATTAACTGGGTTGGAAAAGACCTTTGAGATCACCGAGTCCAACCTATCAACCTTTGATGTAGGGAAAGGTGTCCAAATACACTGACAAAGACAACCAGGCAAGTCTGCCTGAACAGGAGACCACCACAGGACCCTCAGCTTCCAAGCAGGTAAGCCACCTTGACACTGCTTCTCTCAGCTTCCCAGTTCAGAGGATAGCTCACAGCCACCACTGCCCATCTCCTCCAACAAGACTGGAAATTCTCCATAGCTAATCTGTATTGTACTTGGCAAGCACAGGGCTGAAAGATAAGAGAATGGAGTCAGATAGTAAGAATGTGGCACAAGTGGCTTTGGGGGCAGCGTTTCAGAGCTTGAGAGATTCTTTAAATGCAGCATTTTACAAGCAGGATAAATCCTAGACCGTGTGGCGACAGGCCTGAGCTGCACGCAGCTGCTGAGGCAGCTCTCTCTCTTTCCAGGGGCAAGACCAGTTCCCTACATAAACGCTCCTCTAAATTTTGTTCAATGCCAGCTGCATGAATGGGACTTTCACAGATTCCTACAGCAGCACACAAAGAAATCCTCAAAATCTCAGAGCTGCCCATTAAGCCCAGGTGTTAGCTGCCTTCACCAGGCAGAGCATGCTCCTAGCATGGGGCCTGACCTTCCTCCTAGGAAGATGCTCTGCTGTCTCCAAGAAGCCAGGATTTCTAGTGAAGTCTGGTTAAGCCCAACCAGCCCAGACTTTGCGGCTTCCCCTCCCAAAGGCTGCCCCAGATCCTGCTCGGGCACCGATCTCCTCAGACCTGCCCAGGGTTTCTTTGTCCGCACTGTGCCTCCAAACAGAGACACAGAAGAAAGCGAGATAAGCACCTAATCAATAGGCCTCGCCCTGGCTGCTCTCCTGCTGGCACTGCTATTTTTCAAAGGGATCTTTTCCTCCCTCCCCTCCTGCATGGCCTCCCCTGGCAGCGGAGCCGCCAGCTGCCAGCAGGCTAGGGCGGATCTGGCAGGCTGCTGCGCCGTGGGACCTGCCGGAGCCAGCGCCCCTCCCGGACCTGCTTTTGCTGGGGTGACCAACGCTTTCTTCTTGCAGATGGAAAGCTGCCTCCAAGACGCTCTCCCACTCCAATGGCCCAGATCCAGAAGCGTGGCCATAAAAGGCAAGGCTGAGAGAACTGTGTTTGCTCAGCCTGGAGAAAGCAGGCTGAAGAGAGACCTTGTCACGTTCCAAGATTTGAAGGGTAGCGACAAAGAAGAGGGAGACTTCTTCAGACGAGGAGTCACATGAGAAAGACGAGCAGCATTGTCTGCAAGTTACTCCTGGGGAGATTCCAGCTGGACACGAGGAGAATTTTTGACCATGGGAACAATCAGGAAGCATGTCCCCAGGGAAGTGGTGGATTCCCCAACACTGAACAGAGTGCTGAGCCCTCTTGTGCACACCATGCTTTTGATGGCTGACGCTGGACCACATGATCCCTGAGCTTGCTTCCAACCTGGTATTCTGTCAAATATCCTTGCCCTCTGCAGCAGCTCCACCACCCCCAGAGGAGCCTGGGACCTCAGAAACACCCCCTCCTGCTTAGTAGAGGCACATAGCACAGCTCCAAGGCTGTGTTGGATCACGAAAGTGATCCATCATGCTCACCCTGCAATGGCTGGAGCATCAAAACCACCCTCAGCTCCAAGGAAGGTCTCCCCCTAAGGCCATGGTTACAAGAAGTTTACAACCTGGTCCTCTTCCAACTGCTTGATGCAGCCCAATCCCACAGTGTCTGTGAGCTCTGCTGTTTCCAGCTGTGGTGCTTCTGCAGAGCAAGAGAGGGGAGCCTATCGTCCTTCCAGGACACGTGGCAGGTATGATACTCCAAGAGCACCTGAGACATGACCACTACAGGGAAGCACAGAAGAGCTGGATCTGTGTTTTTAAGCCCAACTGCCCTGCTGAAACTCCTTGAGGGACAGACATGAAGAGCATGATGGAGATGAAAGATATATTCTCAGACACAGTAGTGCAGCTGAGACTGTGAGAACAATCTGTACTGTGCTTTCAGGAAATCCTCTCTTTTCCATATTCATACTGTTCCAAAAACTCCTACATGACATCCCCTCTAGATAAGTGTAAGCTATTACAGAGCTCAGGAAATGCAGACAGAACCTTGAAGACACTCTCACAGCACATTCAACAAGGCTGATGGTTTATCCACCTGAATTTTTGTTCTCGCCAGCTTGTCTTTTGTAGCTCCTAATAACACACAGAGACCTCCGGGGACTTTTCCACATGCAATACCCACTGTCACTGCAAGATCAAGCTCTCAGGGATGAAACTGAAGCAATAGGGCATGGAAACACATAAACAGCAAAAGAAGCAGCCAACATCAGCCTCCGCCCTAGCTTTAAGCTGGAAAACGGTAGATTTAGACTGAATATTGGGAAGAAATTCTTTATAGTGAGGGTGCTGAGACACTAGAACAGGCTGCTCCCTCCCTGGAGGTGTTCAAGACCAGGTTGGAGAGGTCCTTGAGCACCCTGGTCTAGTGGAAAGTGTCCCTGCCTTTGGCAGCAGGGTTGGAACTAGATGATCTTTAAGGTTCCTTCCAAACCATTCTATGATTCTACAATTTCTGTACCCAAACAACTGCACTTGAAGGAATTGTGCAGCAAGAACCCACTGAGCCTGACCACAGGGGTAAACCTCCAGGGCTGCAGCAGGGTTCCCCAACTCAGCCCATGGAGACACTGCCAGCTTGCTCCAGCCTCACCAGCAGCAAGCACAACCCACAGCTGCTGGGCTAGCACACAGAAACCCAGCTGGCTGTGTGAGAAACGAACAAAATCAATACCAGTCGGATTGTTTGCAAATCTATTTCCCCCCTCACCTTCCAAGCCTCACCTAGGACAGCTCATTAGGTGCCTGGAGAGCTGCCAGAAATGGATGGGCTTGAGCAAGCAATGCTGCAGTCCTGCTGGAGCGCTGCCTGGCTGCTAGGACCCACAGTCCAGATCCCAGGCTCACAGCATGTCAGGGGTTGGAAGGCACCCAAACAGATCATCGAGTCCAACCCCCCCGCCACAGAAGGACCAGACAATGCAGCTCAGGTCACACAGGAACACATCCAGACAGGCCTTGAAAGGTTCCAGAGAAGGAGACTCCACATCTTCTCTGGGGAGCCTCTGCCAGTGCTCTGTGGCCCTTACAGTCAAGAAATTTCTTCTTGTGTTGAGGTGGAACCTCCTGTGCTACAGCTTCCATCCATTACTCCTTGTCCTATCCCAGGAAGCAAGTGAACAGAACCTTTCCCCCTACCCTCAGATATTTATGAACATTTATTCAATCTCCTCTCAGTCTTCTCTAGGCTAAGCAGCCTCAGCTCCCTCAGCCTCTCCTCATCAGGCAGTGTTCTAGTCCCACCATCATCCTAGTAGCCTTCTGCTGGACCTTGCAGATCCCTGTCCCTCCTAAACTGGGTAGCAGTGCTCAAGATGGGGTCTCAGCAGGGTAGAGTAAAGGGGGAGGAGAACCTCCCTTGATGCACAGGATAACCAGCCCGGGCACAGCCTGCTCTAAGCCTTTCACCAGCCCCCCTCTCCAGACAGCAGGTGAAAGTGGTGCACACCAGAGATAAAAAGGGTGAATATGATTCAGCCCAACGTGCACCTGTCCTCCAGACAAAGCCTACTGCCGGAAGCCAGGCTATGCCTCTCGGCGCACAAAGCCGGGTCTAAATCTGTCTGTAATAGAGCTTTTCAGGCTGACTGAGCAGTAATGTTCACAAGCTGCTCCCCTCCAGGGAATACTGTATCTTCCTCACTGCATTACCCCAATCAGAAAGATCAGTGAGCAGCTCAAAGGCATCACTGGAAGAGGCACCACCGAAGCGATTCCACTTAGAATCTATCAGAATATTTTATTCCTCCCTTTGAAAGCGACAGATTAGGTGTTCCCACCTCTCTTTGAAGTCTGGCACAACAATTCACACCAGTGGACCAAACACCCACCCCTTGCTCCTCATGCCTCTCGATGTGCCAGGTACTCTAGATGGGAGAAAAGGCTCTTTGAGAGCCCCCCTAGAATGACCCGAGGCAAAGCTACCTCCGCAATCAAAGGCTGAACTCCCAGCCAAGGGCTAGCAATCTCTCTTCATCACAGCGAGTTTTATTTCCATCCCAGCTTCTTTATTTTCAGAAAGTCTCCCGGAAAATTAAGTGTGGTGCACCTCTATTCCAAAAACATCTTTCCTTGGCAAGTGCTGGGTTCCCCCTCTCTGGCAGATGGTGAAATTAAATGCAGCCTCTCTCTTTATTTCCTTCTTGCTGTGGATACACAACATCCTTGCTGAGCTCTGGAAGCAATTTGTAGGTTAGGAAAAATAAAGGTTTCCAGCTCCTGCACAAATAGTGTCTGGTGACAAGAGGGGAAAGACGAGGCTGGAGAATTTCTCACATTTTATTCAAGTGTGTCTAAGACAAAAAAAAAAGAACCATCCCAGAGTAGTTGAAAGAGCTGAAGATCAAAAAGGTACTGGGGAGACCAGCCGAGGCATCTTTGTATGCTCAGGACCAGAACCCCTGCCAGTCAAATTCATCAAGCAGACACAAACAAGCAGGGACTTTGCTGTTCCAAGGTACAGATGCCTCCCAGCAAGGTGCTCAGCACAGCCCAATATTGGAAAAGCAGAACCCAGGCTGCTGAACTTGCCAAGCACATCTCCGCTGGTCTAAATGCTGAGTGCTAGGAGGGGGAAACAAAAAATAAAAACAAAACAAAAAGTAAAAAAACTCCCCTCAGTTCAGGCACAAAAAGGGAAAACAAGCAAGTCAGTCAGTGCTTCCTCCAGATAGGATCACACTGATCTAATCCAGAGGGCATTCCCCTGCAGATTATGACAGTCTCAAAGTAGGTCATGCTTGGGCTTGAGTTTCCCAGCAAGCTCGCCTCTGACATATTTCTAGAGTGCATGTAGGTGCCTGTGTGCTTCTCCCTTGCCCTGTAGTAGCTCCTGAGCAACACTCAACCAGAAACCCAAACTAGTTCGCAGACAAGAGTGCAGTCTAAGGGCTGGGTGTCTGTGTGAAACAGCAAAAGATGGAGGTATTCCAGCCTGCGACCCTTCTCTCAACACACTGCCCGGATCTGGCAGCTGTTAATGGCCAAGGGCATTCCTCCTGCTTGGGGTTTCCAGGGGATTAAGGCTGGGATACCAACCGGCCAACACAACCTGCACAGCGGGGAGCCAGCGGGGATGCGAACGGGGCCAGCAGCGCGCTGCTGGGAGCTGAGCTCAGCTCTCCAAGAGAGCAGGGGGATTCAAACCACAGCTGAAGCAATGTGCATTGAGATTGTGTCTACACACAGTTCCATCCCCCCCTCCTCACTCTCTCCATTTCCACACCAGCTTCAGAAAAAGAACTTGTCTGGCCATGGCTGTCCCTCATGCCTGCTTTGGGAACAATAGTGGGCAAGGTTGCTCATCCAAGCTGAGGCTGACTCCAGGCTGCCCCTCCACCCAGGCGGCCTGATGCACATTTCAGGCTGGAACAAACCAAAAAAAGTCAGGAGACCTTTGTGACTACACTCTGCACAACTACAATCCGGAGTCCAGGCCCATCACTTATCCACCTCAGCACCTCTTTAGCTCTTATACCTGAACACAAGGGCCATGTATAAAGCATCACAACCAACATTTGCACCCACATCACTACAAAACAAAGGGAAAGCAGAGCAATAGTTTTGATTTGTCAGGACAGGAGAGTTCATCCCTATTCTACCCCCTTCATCACCCTGGCACAGCTACAAAACAGAAGACCCAGCCCTACAGAATTGATTTTACACCCCTGCACTCAGAGCCCTTCCTGTAACTTTAATTTCAGATCCTCCCAGCTGTCACAGCGCTTGCCTCATCCTCTGAGGACTACAAATGCAGGCTTTCTTCAGGGTCCTGACCAGTTTATGTGCAGAGCGAGGAAGAGAATTGCATTTGCCAAGGCTATGAATGATTTATCATCACACTGAATGCAAGAGAAGCAAGGTCCCAGGGCTCGCTGCATGACCGGAATCTCGCAGGCGGGCTGCATCTGCAGAGATGTTTGTGTGCGCTCTTCAAATCATCATTAACCATCAGGACCCTCAAGAGGAGCATTTATTTCCTTGGGATTGTAAGGAAGATGGCTGCTGAGAAAACAGCTGGGCAGGATTTAGCCCCATTATATCCGTCTGTCTGGTTCCACTCTCCCATCCCTCCACCTCGCAGTTTAATTTGCTACAAAAACAGAGATAGTAATGGATATATAAAAGTAAAGAAAAAAAGAGGAGGGAAGTGCACATAGCACAGGCCAGCTGCAGGTCACAGCTCTGGCCAGTGGAAGCACATGCAGCTGCACAGGGCAGGTTTTATATTTCCTAATACTTCCCCCCACTGCCACCCCTGGGCTTTGGGTTCTCATCCCACACTCCAGCTGATGTGTGCAGCTCTAAGTGGAGGTGTTACAAACAGGCCACAGTAACAGGTAGCTTTCAGCCAGGAGAATGGGCATCAAGTGTTCTTAATGAAATGGGTTTGCACTCACTGGTAGTTCTGTGTTCTCTGCAGACAGGGCAATTCGACAAATAGAGCAAGAGCTCAGCCTTCACTCCATCCACAGGAGTTTTGCCACAGACTGAAATGAGCAGGAATGTCATCCCATGGACCTCCCCCAAGCCAGCCTCACAGACTGTAACCTAATATTATGCCTCCTGCTAAGGATGTGATACCAAGAGACAGGCATATTTAATACAGCACTCTGTATCCAGGGATAAAGCAGGATGGAGCCAACCATCAATCACTCTGCTCCTCTTTCCCTGCAGGATTACACAGGCCAACTCCACGGCTAGGAAGTATTTATAAAGTATTATTTTTGTTCTGGATACTGCAAACTTTTTATAGTTCCTATATTCCTGTATTTCCCGAGTGCTGTATTTCCACACACACAATCTTCACCTCAAACCCATTCATTTAAAAAACAGTGCTGCTTCCTTGAGAAGCAGTCTTTGGGTAGCCCAGAACTCAGCCTCCCTCTTTCACAGCAGTTATGCATCCCACCAGTTATCCCAGCAAAGACTCCTTGCAACCAGCAGGAAAAAAAACAGAGCAAAGGAGGAGGAGGATCAGGCAGGGGACAAGCGGCCCTAGAGCAACGCTCCCCTTTTCCCTACAGTCCCTGCACTGCACTTGAATCATTTCCTCCTTTCTCCCCAGGCAACCCGTGGATTAGAGGCATTAAAGTACAGCAATTACCCTCTTCAATTACCCTAAAGACTCAGGAAGAATAAATTGTTTGCAATGGAGAGCCCTCTCGCCTGCTCCCCACGCAAAGCCCAACCCTTCCTCCATCCACAGCTAACCTACCAAATCTGTATGCTCTGCAGCCCACAGCCACCACCACGCACTCAGCTTTCATTTCCTTGGAGTCCTCCAAAGGCAGCACTGTGGCTCACAGGCAGTTATCTCCCACCGCCTTCGGAGGCTTCACTTCCTCCCTCCCTCTCCTCAACACACAAAACACAAGGGGGAAGAGAAGGGAGCAGTCAAACTTCTCTCCAAAGCCATCTCTTCATTGCAGCCCGCGAAGGAAACCCTCACCCCCACCGCCCCCCAGGCTTCCCAGGGCTGTTTGGAGAAACAGCAGCAGACATCAGCTGACACCGGCAATTACATCCGAATAGCAGAGACAAGGTCTGTTATCGATCTGTTCCTCGAGGGAAGGACAAGCTATCCAGTAAAAGGGGGTGTCACGTTATTAAATTCTGAAAGGATAATAACCCAACACAGAGGGCACAGCTGCTGCTGGTACACTTCAGCCTCCCTTTCCAAGCCTGACAGGGAGCAAAGATCATCAGAACGCTTCAGTGTTCACCGACAGGCCTAGAAATTGCAGGAATAAATTATCATATCCATATCCAAATTATTGGGCAAAGAAGGCTGCAGTTCTGCTGGCAGGAACTGGCCTCCTGCCACTGCCAGTCGCTCCCAGCAGCTGCTTTAACCTCTTGTTGGCTGCCACCACAGTGCTCGAGGCAGGGGGAAAAAAAAAACAAAACAAAACAAAAATCAAACCACTTTGACTTCTCCATGCTCTACAGCTGTGCCCAAGCAGGGGTTTTAACAGCAAAGACTCTCGGAAAAGGCGTAAGGGAGAAGGACAGTTCTCCTCTGCAGTAACCTGAGCCTGACATCCTGGTGAGAAACACTGACAGGCAGCTCCGTGCCAAAGCCTGCATCGATCCTGCCGCAGAAAGAAAACAGGGCTCAGGTAAGCGAGCAAGCCACGGCCAGCAGCTCCAAACAACAGCAGAGTTTAACCAAGCTGCTGCTGGGGGCGTGGGGGGGGTGGAGAAATAAATAAAAATAAAGGCGAACCAAGAAGAGTTATCGATTTTTATGAGCTTGGAGTCGAGAGACCCATAAATTATTCAGAAAGCAACAGAGATGGCAGATTCCTTGGACATCTCAGCGCCACACTACACAGAATTACGAGCTCAGATCACTTGGCCAGACTGTCCCACAATCGAGCCTTTCTAAACAGCACCAGTGATCGCTGAAACCAATGCCTGAACGTGTCACAGGCCACCACCCAGGGCAGCTCTGCAGGGCGTGCCAGGGGTTACAGGCAGAGCAGGACGGAGCCACAACAGACACAGGGCTTGAGAGCAGGCTGCGGGGATTTTCCACCCCACTGCAGACAGCAGGGCTCCCTCTCCGCGTTGACAACATTGCAAGCATAACACCGCAAATGAGAAAGGAATTGCACTCCCATCCCTGCCCCAACACACTTGGCTGAGGAATCCAAGCCCCTCCAATCATCCTGAAAGGCATCTGGAAATCAAGGTGAGAAGAGCCCTACAGATACCAGTTTTCATCTCAGATGTAAGTCCGGGCAGAAAACCTGAACTGCAGAGCCCTGCAGAGCATTCCCAGTTTCATCATGGGCCTCAGGTGCAGCCTCTGGCAACTCATCTCTCCAGGCCCTTTGTAAAACGGGAAGAGAACTTCCCTGCCCGTGTGAAGGCGGCGGCAGGGCCCGGGCGGCGGCAGGGCCCGGGCGGCGGCAGGGCCCGGGCGGCTCAGCCCACCGCCTGGTCTGCACCGATCCCCACAGCCAACCGCCAGCACTCGCAGAGAGCAGCCCCTCAGACCTGCACAGCTCAGAGCTCCAGGGACACCTGGGGTCATCCCAAAGCACAGAGCAAAGAGCTGCTGCTGAGCGTGGCTGGCTGGGCTGAGCCAGGCACTGCCTTCCGCCGGCTCCAGCAACACCAGTGGCTGGACCCAGCCCAGACCTGGAGAGTCTCCGGTTGAACCCCTAAGCCAGATGTGTGATTCCTGGGCACGGACAAGACCTCAGCACTGGAAGAGCTCCTGCTTAAAAAACAGCAGATTGGAAACTTCATACCAAGATAAGTTTTTGCACAATCTAGTGGAGGGAGCTCAATATTTTCTTTTGTTAAGTAAATCTGGCCACTGAAAACACTGGAGCAGCAGCTTAGAGGACAGAGACCTTCATGTTTATGCACACCACCAGAAGCAGAAGCAAGAACAAAGGCAGCTGCCCTTACCCACTACCCTGACACAAACCTCATCTAGGATCCCAAGCCTTTAACTCCCGGGAAGGGGAGCATAAATCTCCCTGTGCCTGTGCAGAAAGAGCTGGAGGTTTTAAGAAGTGGTGGAGGGGAAACAAGCCGTTTATCTTTACCCTTCTCAAATCCCAGGGACTTGGACGCTTGGCAAGTTGCCCATAACAGCACTTAACCCCAAGGCAGTGCTGAAGCACTCAAGACACCCAAGCTCCTGCAGGTCTGTGGAGCCAGGCGTGGGCTTCCAGCAGGAGCCCCAGGAGCAGGCAGCGAAGGCGGCAAGAGCCCCGCTGGAGGCACGCCGGGGGAAGGCTCTTGGTGACAGCCGTCTCACACTAATGGCCCCACAGCAGGAGCTGGCAGGCAAAGGCAGCCCCCAGATTTAGCCAGCGCTGCTTGAGTTTCAGATGGTGCAGAACAGCACATTGATCCATTTATCGTCTGCAGGTTGCCATGGAGACCACAAGTCATTCCCCACCACCGCCACCCCCCCTCCGCAGACCTCCCCACTGCTTTTCAATTGATAGCTGGGCACTAGGGAAGCATTTGAAGCACCGTGGAAATTAAATCCACACTAGAGGAGCAGGGGATTCAGAGCTGACACGGCCAAGGCACTTCAGCTTGAGGCAGTCTGTCCTGCTCCTCCTTATCCAGTGAGGAGTCCAAGTGCCGAGTCACTGCAAGCCTCCCATGGAATAAGTATTACTGGAAATTAATAACCATAAATTGGGATTTTACTGCCCCTGCTGGGGTTCCCTCTGACAGTAAGAGCTCACAAGGTTGAGAGAAGAGAAAGCTTCCCACTCTGCAAATGCATGTGCCAAAACTGGCTTTGGAGGACCCTGAGGCATAAATCCACCAGGGCCAACCACTAGCAAGCTTCCTTCTTCCCAAAGCAGGGTCATACCCTGGAGGGTAAAAGTTCTCTGCGTTTTGCAGATTCACCAATCAGCGATCACAACTGATCCTTCACTGAAAGGAGCACAGCAACAAGCCAACACACAACTTCTGCACACTACCAGCAGCAGGATGAGAGTGGGTGGATCAAGCAGCAGAACCAACTCAGGCAACTGAACTAAATGCCAGTCGGCTCCGGCTGCCAAAGTCACTCCTCAGCTTTCAGAGGACACAAGCCACCAACTCTGGGGGCAGCACAGCAAGGCCAGACCTCAGCACGTCCCGTCACCTTACCCTTCAGATACACATTCTCCAGCCTCACCCCCAGGAAGCAGAGAAAACAGCTGAACTGCCTTTGAGGTGAAGGTCCCAACCGAGGGCACAGCACAGCCTCCCACACCTACACAGTCCAGGCTCTATCACCACAAAGCATCTCAGGTGCTGCTGTTTCACATCATCACTTACCAGAACAAGATTATGATCACATTACCTTTCTCCCACCCCATGTGGGATGGGGAAACATCATCTAGACAACCTAAAGAAAACTTTCAAGTCCGACATCTTAGGTTTTGGCTTCTAGCTCTGCACACAGCCACACAAGCGAGTCACCTGTTTAGACACAAGAGTTCAACCCACGTTAAACCCCTTGCACTTCAAGATGGAGCTGCCGTGCAGGTGCTGCACTCCTTTACAGCTCATTCCCTGTACATGCAAGTGTGGAAACTTGGTGCTGGCTTTATCTAAAGATCAAAAAGCACATTACCACGAGCACCTGTTTTGGGAGGCCAAAAGGAGGTGACCTTTGTGCCACGCACAGAGGAAGAGCTGGTGCCAACAGCTCCTCCCTCCAGCACACAGGCTGCTGCCAGAGTTTCCCAGCAGCCAGTCCCAACCCCAGGCACTGGAGCATGAGGACACAGGGCAGGTGGCAGAGCACAGAAAGGCAGCTGCAGGCTGAAAGCCTTCAGGGAAACTCAAGAAGCGTGGTGTAAATACTGTATGTGCCTGGAGCCAGAGAGCTCAGCGCCGGCTGTGTGTGGCATTTCCTGAAGGTTACCTCTAATAAGTGCTGTCAGCCTGCCAGCCTTCCACTGTCTGCTGAGACCTTCTGCGGGAAGCACAGCACCGCCTGGACCCCTGTGGCATTGTCATAGCCTGTGACAGTGAGAGCTTAAAAAAGAAAATAAAAATCCTCCTACGCAGCACAGACAAGGCAAGGGTAGGACACCAGGGCAAGCACACAGCCCCCACACACTCCTCCCAAAGGCTGGCAGGGTGGAAGGGCTCCTCTCTCCTTCCCAGCGCCTGGCTGCATACCTGCTTGCTGAGCTTCATGTATCTCCCCTTTCCAAAGTCCAGGACAGGGGTGGTGAGAGGCAGGTTTGCAGACCAGCTGCAGTCTGTGCAGCTCAGCAGCCCCTGCACACTCAGCTGCTTGGCCATTGGGCAGGGAGGGCTGGGCAACAGGAGAGAACACAGACACAGGGGCTTGAACACTGTCCCCAGTCCTGCGTCACACCAGTTGGTCAGCAGGGCAGAGCACGGCAGCAGACATTTGACTAATTTACTACCTGATACTTTTTAGTACCAGATTATCCCAGTCCTTCACTTCTTCTGATTCACTGGGAACAGACTGAGTACCCTTACCTATTCCTGGGGCCTGTCCTGGCTGTCTGGGTCACCACTCTTAGAGGCTTCCCAGCCCACTAGTGAAGTGGTTTGCTCTCTGCTGCTCAAGTGCCCTGCCCGGCTCAGTATAGCACAGAAGCTTGCAAACAAGCTGTGATCAGCAACAGCCTCTCCAGCCCAGACACCAAACCTTCCAGCAAAAGCCTTTCTTGCTAAGCCTCTGCAGCCCTCCTGCTCCACCCCTTTCTTTTTTTTTCTTGGAGAACCACTCTGAACTGCACTGGGAATAAATAATTGCTGTGGCAATGATGAACCCAGGCAGTAACTAACTGCGTACCTGGGTAGTATGCACCAAATAACAGAAAACACTGCAATTGTGAACAGGGAAGAACTTGGGAGAAATCTCAGGGAGAGTTGTTCTAGCTGGGAAAAAGAAGGAGGAAAAAAAAAAAAAAAGCCACGTTCAAGGCCTCTTTGGTTACATAAACTTAATTTCCATGTCTTTTATCACTGATAAGATAAGCCATTGCTCAAGTTCAAGTTCTGTATCCAGTAAACCATGATAATCCTCTCAGGAATTCCCCATGCCCCAGCTTGAACAGACCTGCAGAAAAGAGCTTAAGGGGTTGCCTTCAGCTTAAAAAAAGAAACACACACCAGCACGCAGCCACAGACTTATTTATAGCGTAGGCAAATTTGGGGCCTTATAGAGTACCCAAGGCTTAGACAGCTCTGTCTGAATAAAGGGATCTACTTCTGCCCTAGTTCATAAATGCTACAAGCTACTACTTGGTCATGCATCAGAGAGCTGAACGCCAGCCCCAAGACAACCTCCCTTCTGAGGAGAATTTCTTGCAGCAATAAGGATCTGGAAGATCAGACCCCCAGAAGCAATTAAACTGATTCACAACCAGCTCCACGCACTTCAGGCTGAATTACAGCAACCACAATTTTTCAGGCAGCTGTATTTTTTTTTTTTCTTTTTCCTCATTTGTTTTATTACAGCACAAGATAATTTTGCATCCCTTACTGCCAGTGGCAGAATTACAGTGATTTCAAACAATTATGACCCTGCTTTGGGTATAAGATTTAAAACTCAAAGACCACCTCCTCCTGTACTTGTACTGCCAGGACATCCGGATGTGAGCCTCCTCTGTCTGCATTTGTGAAGGCAGCGATGTGATCCCGTCCAGCAACTGGATATGTTTGCTGAGCACTTCAACATGCACTCTCACACTCCGTGCTGCAACACAAAAGGCCGTTTCATACATTTCTGGTTGCAAGACGGATGACAGCAATAAGCAGGCACACCAACTCCTGCCCTCCTCTCTGCTGCTCGGCATCAGCATGCAAATCATCTGGGCCAGCAATTTCATTGCAGCATCTTCCAGGGAAACAACTTAGCCCAAAGGCAGTGAAGGCCAACATCTGAAGCTTAATACTCTGCTTCACAGGGCTGCACCTGGCCACCCCCATGCAGTTCAGCAAGGAGCAATCACACCTCGAAAGGGCACAGCCCCAAGCCCTTCCAAGCCTGCGGCTGTCAGCAGATCAAGGCAGGAGGCAGCGGCCAGCATCTGCAACTGGTGTTTAAAAAGTAAACTTCCTTCATGTCTACTTCCTCAGACAGCCCAATGGACTCCAGCTCTCGACTTTTTCTCACTCGTTTCCAGCTACTCAGACTTTCATCCCTCTGACAGCCTCTCTCCATTAGGGTCTTACACACGTCTTGAGCATTTTCTGACACCTGAACTAGAAGATGCAGCATAGCAAACAAAACACAGCTCTCTTCCCCACTTCGAGATCCTTTAGAACACTGACTGACAACCCATAATATTGTGGCAAAGGTTGTATTCAGATCAGCTGCCGGAAAAGCTCCTCCAAGGTAGCAGCTGAATTCAAATCACACACCAATTAGCTCAGGAGGATTTGTATGTTTTTTTCTTTCAGGAAACCTCTTTGAAAACAAAATAACACAAACAGGGGAAAAAAAAATATTAAATCTCATTAAAATATCTCAACCATGCTCTCCACTGAGGGAAACAGGAGCAAATTAACTTGTTTCACCCTATCAGAAGTGTGTGGGAGGTGGGGGGAATAGTGCTTTAAACCCTCTTGCTGTGCCACTCCACCTCCCAAGGAAGAGTAAGAGGTCCAGAGCAGCTACAGACCTGTTGGACAGCAGGCAGCAAGCGAAGCACTGTGCCAAGCCACCCGGGTCCATCCTCTGTCTTCCCCACAAGATGAGGTTTTCCACACTGCTCTCCTTGGGTTTTTCCCCTCTGGCCTCAAGGCCACATGCAGATGACCGTGCTTTTTCTGAAGCCAGTGCCAATGAGGCCACTGCATTCGTTATCCAGGAGGATAATGACAGAGTGCAATTCAGTCAACAGCAAATCCTCCCCAGGGAGATGCCCTCTGACCTTCCCTGAGCTGGGGGATGAACGTAGACAGCCAGATCTCAGACAGGCGGCAGAGCTGAGTGAATAATTCCTAATGAATCCTTTCATCTCTTCTTTTGTTTTGGAGAAGGAGGGGGAGGGGGAGGGAAATAGTTTGGAACTATCCACCAGCAGAAAATTATTTTCTAGAGCTACCCCAAACTGCTGTCACCCCAGCAACATTTTTCATGGCTTGTGCTCAATTCTTGGTGATGGTGAGACAGAGGCTGCTCTCTGCAGAGATGCCCCTGGTGCACAGGGACAGCCAAAGCCAGGGCGAGAGCAAGGAGACTCTGGAAACCCAGCTGAAAATAGCCCTCGGGCAAGCAATTGAGGCTGAATCCCAAATATCCCTTCAAATCGCATTTTTGCCAATAAAACTCAGTTCCACAGAGACATCAGCAACACATGAAGGACAAGAAAGTTCATTAAATAAGGCTCGCAGAAAGCCAGGGCCTTGCCACTCTCCACATACCACTTGGCCCACACCTTCAATTTTCCTCTCACTTTCCAAGCCAGAGGCTTGAAGGATCCTGAGCATTTGATACAAGCAGATTTATTCCTCTCTCCCCCAAGAAAGTGAAGCCATTCCCGTTTCCCCTGTGTGAACTCCCAGCTGCAGAATTCAGTTCTGCAGCATCTCCTGGACATTCCATGCCACCCGGAGGTGCTGAGGATGGAAAACCAACTCGAAACCATGAGAAGTCTGAGCTGCTTCACAAGCTTTCAGTCACCCATGTGGCCCACCCAGGCCCAGCAGCAGTCCCCATCAGTGTGACAGTACCGCTTTCAGCCACGCAGTTTTTATCCCCCCCTCTCAACCAGGCTTGAAATGAGCCATGTCTGAAGCAGCCACTTCCACGGAGCTGCACCAGCATTAACTGGGATTTTCACCCTCACCAGCATCTCTGTTTTATATTGGGAATAAAAATCACATGGAAGGACCACAGCCGTGGGCCGCTCCCTGCACTATTACTAGACAAATGAACTGAGGTGAACCTACACACTTAAAGAGAGCTTGGCTCGTGTATTTATATAGACGCCAAATCCCAGGGATATCAATGACAATCTCTTGCCCAGTAAAACCTGCTTACAGCAGTGGACTCTCTAAAGCCCCCCTGCCATCTCCCACGTCACCCAGGCCGTTGTGGGGAGCGGGTGGTGAACCCCTCCAGGTGCCCAGCACAGTAGGGGGTTGCAATGCCAATGGTTAAGCAGATCTTCAAAGGAAGAAAAACATCAGTCCGAGTCAATGACTGATCAGTGCAGTGGCTCAGGCTCCTCTCATGTGCTCCTCTCACAGCACATTTGTTTGCCAAGCTGCCCAAGAGGTTTTTGAAGGGTCAAACATGGGGTCACCGACTGCACAGTGATTTCAGCTTTGCTGAGAAATATCAAAAAAAAAAAAAAAAAAAGCTGAAACTGCAAGCAAGAAAAGTCCCAGTACTTACAATGAAGGGCTAAAAGAAGTCACAAAAATGCAAATCCTCACAGCTTAAAACGCAACAGAGGCAGCATCAAGAAGAAACAAAACCAAGCAAACAGAAAAAACCCCAACCCATAGATCTCATGATTTTTAAAGATCACAGGTTAGCATAATTTAGTAATCCACCTAAAATTCTGACCAGCCTCAAGAAGCAAGAGTGGCTGTGGTAAGCAAAACCTTGCTTTTAGGCTATTTTGAGAAGCACTCACAAAGTTTATCCCAGAAACTGCTTTCTGCCTACTCAGATTTCTCAACTGAACTGATCACATGGTGTTTCGAAGGACTGCTGGAGACACTTGAGAATAGCAGCACTGCCTGCTGCTATCTGCCTGGCACAGGATGGTTTTTAATTGAGGTTGAACTCTTAAGTCCCTGCTGCAGTCTGCAGCTGCAATCACTGAAATAATAATTAAACCCAGGAGAAAGAATGCAAAGTAGCAATGCCTTTAACTAGTGTATTAAGATGAGGAAAACCAAAAGACATGCACAGACATCTCCAGGATGTGCTGGTTTGTTTCAAGCCTGAGGATCTGACCAGATTTTAAACAACAAAAGCTGGGGTGGCAAAAATCCTGCAGTGCAGTGCAGTATAGGAACAGGAGAGATGCAGAGAAGTACCAACATTCACCTCACCCAGCCCAAGAAGGAAACCAGAGCAATTGTTTCCCATCCGAGTTTGGGATCTTCCTCCCATGAGAATCTGAGAGTTTATAAAACGAGAGGGAATGCAAAGCAAAAGAAGGGCTCAAGACATCAGTCCAGTTCAGAGCCATCCTCCCCAGCTCGGACAGACCCAGGAAAGAAACCTGCAGAAGAAACCACCCTGAGAAAGTCACTGCTGGCTGCGGAGGCTGCTGGTGGATCAGACAACACAAGTTCTGCTCTGAAACCCGAGGGGAGAGACTCAGCCTGGAAACGACTCTCCATTAGGTTAATTAGTCAAGTTTGATGTATCCAAGTCAGTTACCATGGTCACAGGGACTGAAGAGTAATGCTTTGCACAGACTTCCCTATGTGGGACTGGGGATGGGGGAGCTCTGTCCGGCTCCTCTGGGCCCCTAGCAGGGCAGGGACAAGGACCTCACTGCCCCAGGATGCCCTGAGCTCTGCACAGACACCCCCAGCCCGGGCTGGGCTGCTTACAAACGCTTACTGGAAGAACTCCTTGTCCGCAGATCATAAGGCTGCTAAAAATAGCACCAGAGAGCAACCAGGTTAATGACACATCAAGAAGATGCATTTGCACAGGGAAACAAACAGAATGCAGGCGAGAGCTGCCTTCCACCTGGCTTCTGCGATGGGGGGGAACAAAAAGATGCAGTTTTCCCTTAAAAATTCAAAACCCCTCTGTCAAAAGAGTGACAGAAAGCTGTCCATCTCTCCAAACACTGTATCACATGCAGCTGAACCTTGTGCATCTATTCCACTGCCTGGGAATTGCCCACTGTGTGTTGCAGAGTATTTTAAGTGTCATTAGCTTCATTATGACCAACGCTGTACCAGTTACAAACTCTATGCTGCAACACATTGCACAGGAGTGCAAACTGCCACCTCTAGAACTGCAGCAGATTTGGGAAAGAAGAAGGAGAGAAATAGCAATTTGGAGTCCAGCAAAGCTCTGGGAGAAGAGGGAGTTTAAACTCTCCTGGGAACAAGACCCTCCCCTCTCTCCCCCTTGCTGCTCATCAAGTGCCTGACGCTTGCAGAAGCTGCCACAGAGCACAGAGGATGGCAGCCGACCAACTTTCCTCTTCACCAGCTCTCCCCTGGATCTGCGGGGCTGGAGGCACAAAAACACAGACTACTCGAGTCTCCCAGGGAGCACCAGCAAGGTTCAAGGAACAAAGGCAATGCAGCCAGCAGCCAACACAAAGCAGTAATGGGCACACAGAGGCGATGTGAAAAGCCCAAGCCCTGCTATGGAGGAGCACTCCCAGCCATGTTCTGTACCAGGCAGGCAATGCCCAAGCCACAGAGAAGCAGCAAACACCACAGACCTGCCTAGCTGCCCTGACCGTGGCAGGAAAGCACCTAACTTCTACCAGGACTGCCCGAGCATGATTCCAGGCTAGAATCACAGCAGGAATGCAAACACGATGGTCTGTAGCACCTGCATCAGAACTGGTTTATCTCCTGCTAAAGGGAGACATATCAGAGATAAGCACAGGTCTACACACAAGAATAAATCTGCTATTCAGAGAAGACTTTCGAGACTGTGCTTTAACTTCTGCAACAGATGTAGGCTTGAAATGCAACCAGCTGTGTAAATAGCAGATCCCCTGATCTAGCCCTTGGCTGCCCATCCCTCACTGCAGCACCAACACTACTCCCCAGGCAGTGCCAGCTCGCTCTGAAGTAACCATTTGGTTTACACATCCCTTCAACTACTCGGGTCAGAAATAATAGGAGTGAGAAGTACTGCAATAGAAACACGGTGAGGGGGAGCGAGGTATAAAACTCCTTTAGCAGGTACAACAACCAAGCCCCTCATGTCTCAGGAACAAACAGAGCCTAGAAGTCAGCAAGGTGCTGTGAAAAAGGCAGGAGGACTCAGCCTGGTTTGACAGGCCCAAACCCATCATGAGACACAACTCAGCTCCACCTTTCTTAGCAGGTTAACGTTAAGCTGCTACTCACCACTCCTCCTCCCTGCCCCCCTCCCCTTCTTCCGCAGATGCCTTAATTGGTTGCTTAATACAGATCTCACTGTTATGCTTATCTCCACGCCAGGAGGTGGCCATGTGATGGGAGTGCAGAAGACAGAGAAGACCCATTTGTCTCTGTAACTAATTGCTCTGCCTCCTCAACACACACCCCAAATTGACTTGGCAAGGCTGCCAGGCAAAGCTGCTGCATTTATTTAGACGTTTCTTCTGCTGGCTTAGAGGCTCTGCAAAGCAAACTGCAAACGGCGAGGACAGCACAGGCACCTTGAGCAAACGAACGCAGAAGGGGAATGAGCAAACAAAAAGCCACATGTCAGCAACACTGCTGGCCAAGCCCTTCACAGCAAGTGGTGTAGCCTCACTTGATACCATACCAACTCAGGACCATTGAGGAGTATGTAGTCCTCCCAGAGCATAGCTATTGTGTAAACTAAGCATAAACAATAAGAAATTCAACTTCTTTAAGCCCACAGTTAAGACGAGCAAATTGTTTTATAGAATGTCAGAATGCCAGGGGCTGGAAGGGACCTTGAAAGCTCATCCAGTCCAACCCCCCTGCCAGAGCAGGATCTTCTACAGCAGATCACACACGAACATGTCCAGGTGGGCCTTGAATATCTCCAGAGACAAAGACTCCACAACCCCCCCAGGCAGCCTATTCCAGCATTCTGTCACTCTCCAGGTGAAGAAATTTTCCCTCACTTTTACATGGAACTTTCTATGCCTCAGCTTCCACCCATTGCCCCTTGTCCTGCCATTGGGCATCACCAAGAAGAGCCTGGCTCCAGCCTCCTGGCACACACCCTTTAAGTATTTATAAACAGAGTTTGGACAGACTCTGTGGCCAGTCCACCTCCTCAACCATATCAGACCATGCACAAGGAAGTTCAGCTACAGGCCACAGGGAAGAAGAGGACAGACACCCCAAACCACCACCAGGAGACCCTCACATATATAATGAGCATGCATGCAACAGATTTACCTATGTCATGAATTCTATAAAGTAATATGAACACGCTAATCACTTCTCAGAAAAGTGATCCTTACGAGAGGTAAGCAGACATCCCCTGAATTCTGCTGGCTTTGGTACACTCAGGTGGAGCAGTTCCCTATGTGTCCAGGGCTGAAATAAAGAAACGCTGCTTCCTAACGCCTCGTTGGTCTTGGGGCTTTTCTTGCTGCATTCAGTAACACAGTTGCCTAAGAATTAATTGGAAAAATACTCCAGAAGTTCAAAAAGGCAAGTGTGAACACTCGCTCCTTCCTGGCTACAGCCTCCTTTACCCTAGGGAGCAGGCTCCATAAAACACAAATAAGTTATGTGTAGACTGGCTGATTAAAACACAGGGGAGTGCCTGCCTTAGCCAAACACGTCTAACGCCTGGAGCAGCAGCCGCCTGACTCAAGGCTGAAGGGTCGTGCACCGACTTGCTCTTCCTGGAACAGCCCCACGCCTGCAGCCGGCCCTCTGCACCCATCTCCCGGCTCAGCCAAAGGTTCAAGGTGTTTCCGCATGAAACGAGGAACTAGAGCAAGGCAAACACAATAATGCATTGTGTGTGGGGAATAAAAGCCTCCCGCCGAGAAGAAACTCGCAGACGTTTAAAAAGCACAACCGAACAAAACACACAAGAGTAAAAAAAAAAAAAAAATTAAAAAAAAAAATTTAAAAAAAATCTAAAAATCCATAAAATAAAAACCCACACACAACCAAGCCACAGATGGAGCCTGAAGTTCTCGTCTCATTGCAATGGTAAAGCTCACAATGCTTTTGGCAGGAGAAGCAGGAGCAGCCAGGGGTGCTCACGTCTACCTCTGCAGCATGACTCCTCCACCTCTGAGCAAACCAAACTCCCCCATTGCTCAGCTTTCGCCTGCTGCTGGCAGATTTTAAGGACATCCACAGAAGTGCTTTAGATTCCATGAGCACCACTCTCATTTTAGGAGACGCAACCCTTAGATTTCCCCAGTCACAGAGAACACCACAACCCTTAAGGTACACACTGACTTCTCTCTCTGTTTCATAATGCTGGAGAAAACCCAAAATCCTGCAGTGTTTCTCAGTCCATCACCATGCAACCCCCAGGAATGCTGATGACAGCTGGCTAGGTTCTGGACCAAAACCACAGCAGCTCTTTACGTGCATCTCTAATCATGCCATCTGAAGACACAGACATCAAAAATGAGAAAAAAAAGACACCACAAAAATTTAGCAGTTACCCTGTCAAGAGAGCAAAGCCAAGACTAAAACCTACAAATGAAGAAAAAAAAAACCTAGAGAGGAAGAAGAAAAAAGGGCTGGCTGACACCTCCTATGCATGCTGTCAGCAGGATCATTTGCTCCAAAAATAAAGATGCTTGGTGCATCTGATGACATGACAACCGCTTCACAGGCCCAATACCAGAGCTGCATAAAAACCTCTGAACATCCATTGCCTTGCAGCTCAGCAAAACACAAGCACTTGGACTTGCTTAGAGCAAGCAAGGAACACCATGTGCCACTCCCCAGTAGGATTCTCAGCTCTTCACATCCACTTGGGCTGCAGAGAGGCCTTTCACCCCTCTACCCTTTGCCAGTCATGCTGAGCAGCTCTGGGCACAAGCCCACAGCTGAGCTAGCTGCCACATTGTGCAAAACCATCTCAACAGCAGCACAGCATCCCAAACAACTCAGCCAAGCAAGCGCAGAAAGGCAGTGCTAGAGCCTCAGGTGCCCCCACACAGCCGGCAGCAACCAGCCTCCAGCACAGCCTGCACACGCTCAGGCTGCTTCATCAGCACCTCCCCAAGAAGTGACATTTATTTAAGACTACAAAGCCTTGAATGAGAATACTGATGACTTTTTCCACTGCCAGTTCAGGGAGTTCTCCCCTAGCAGCGGACGCGCAGGATTCCTGCAAGGCGGACTGCGCCGCATTGTATCATTTTGACAGCTTTTAATCACCTCTGGTCTAGCATTTGGAAATTGTTAGTCACACACCCTCACACAACAGGAACAAGGCTGCGGGGAAAGGCGAATTTCACTGGCCTGCCTGCTTTTGTCTGCGGACACCACCTCACATACTACCAAATCAAAACAAGCAGACCAGCTTGGACGCGAGGGGGGAAACGAAAGGGCAGAGCAGTGACCTAGAAATGAGGCTGAGCCTTTGGTGTGCGCTTGAAACATCGCGGGGGAAAAATAAAGAAAAGCTGCAACTGCTTTCAAGACGGAAAGTTTCTTAATGGAATTATATGACAAGGTGACCACAGAAAAAAACAAGAGCTTCGGCAAGGAAGTCTTCTCAACAGGAAAGACTCATCCCCTTCACCGAAGAGGAGAAACAGAAGAGTGAGATACGATTGTTTAAGGTCTCAATGCAGGAAAAACACCCCCAGGCCAAAGACTGGAGGAACCTCCCAGCTCTGACACCAGCCACCGCTGCTGTATTACACACCCAAGGCTTACATACCAGATGATACCATGAATTGCATAGTGGTAACAGCAAGGGCTTGACTAGTCAGTAGACAAAGCTTTAGCTTTGGGAATGCTGCAGTCACAGGTCTCAGCACTGATCCAGAGCAAACTCACCCTGCCAGGTGTAACTGGTTCAAGGAGGGTGTTAACAAGTTACCTTTGTTCCAGCAAGTTTCAGGTCCACAACACCAGCATAAAACACAGGATCCGCAACAGCCTCTGGCAAGGCTGACAGGAGATGCCATCACATGCCAACATCCAGCCTCGTCTGTGCCTGTACTCCTGACTAATCTGGTGTAAATCACCGGGGACTCGCAGCCTTCCCAAAATCATCTCCTTGCAACATCAAGCCAAGGAGATCACGAGGGCTCAGCAGTAAACACTCGGGGAGAGCTGCAGAGTGCTTCTGCTATACGAGCCAGGTGCTGCCACCCATAAAGCATGTGCTAACCGGGGGTTCTGCAGCGCTGGAGCTGTGTGCTTCAGCAGCCTGCAGAGGCCAAAGACTGAGCTATTTACGAAGTGATCAAGTACCACGCAGCTGAGACCTGTTCCTATAAAAATGTAGCCTTTGGAGTCATTTTGTAAGGTTTTAAAACATTTTCAGAAGAAATCTCACTTTCTGTTGTCTGCCACAGCTCGCTAGAAGCCCACAGCATAGAGATGCCCTCCGCCCTCTCCAGCCAGCACTGTGCAGCTGGAGGTCCAGGCACATTCTCAGGAAGCCTGACTTCACCTGCCAACCTCCCCCAGCACCCCACTGAAACCCAAGCCCAAGGTTCAGTCCTTGGCCCATAGCATGCTGCAATCATCAGGTCCCAGCTCTTTACACAACCACCTGAACCTCCAGACCTTGCAATTACACACTCCCCGAGGACAAAACCTGCCTGCCTGGGAGACAGAGTCCTCAGGGACTGATCACAGACAACAGGATGATCCACACCAGGAACCCTCCCAGATCCTGTCATCCTCCACCCACAGACTGACACATTTCTTTCCCTCTGCCTTCCTCAAGGTAGAGACACAGAGGAGTCCCATGCAAGCCACTCTCCTGCCCCAACATGCACAGGGCAAACCTTAACTGTGTCGCTTGGGAAGCTGGTGAGAAGCACTCTGATACCAGCAAGGAGCACCAGCCCAGAGGCTGCAGCAAACCGGGTTTAGAAGAGGTGAGCGTCCCAGAGGTGGCCATGCCACTGGAGTACTCCTTCGGTCTCCAGCCAGCTCCCTGCAGGGGCAGGGAGAAGCACAGCCGAGCGGCAAGGGTTAACTTCCCATAGATTGGGGCCAAAAAGGCATTTCTGGGCACGGCCGCTCCGTGTCCAGTGTTCCACCAGGGAAACAATGCTAAATAAAGATTACGCCGAGCGGTATTATGTAAATAATTCTCTTCCACAATGGAAGGCTAAAGCTCGACTGCTTGGTTAGTTATTAAGCCGGGAGCCAGCGCCGCGGAGAGGAAATCCTGCCGGCTCTCCCTCCCTCCCTCCGCACACGCAGCCCGGCAGAGCCTCGGCCAGGACGGCAGCTTCCACAGACCATACTCACACCGTCCCCTGCCTCCCTGGGCGCCGGCACTCTCCCTCACAAGGGAACAGTTTGGGCTACACCGTGTAGGCTCTTTCCAGGGCAGCCCCTCTCCTCCTACCTTCACTGCTGCTGTGGAGGCTGGACTTGGGCCCCTTCTTTCTTATCAGCTGCCTTCCCCCTCCTCCTCCTACAAATGGTCCAGGACACCGAAGGCTCCCTGCCCTTTGACGGGAACATGCTCCTCACCACATCCTCCTCTTGAACACCTTCTCTTCCCTTTGTAGGCTGAACCTCCTGGAGTCTACCTTTGACTGCACACCTCCTATCCAGAACAACTCACTCGACCTTTCTGCATCCACCTCCCTTTGCAACCTTCCTCCCATCTTGGCCCCGCATCTGAATGCTTGATGCTCATCATACCATTTCCAGTCTGTCAGCAATCCATCCATCTGCTGCCTCCTGGGTTTTTAAACGCCATGAACCGTTCTGGGATACAGCCTCGCATAAAGCTCTTGGTGGAAAAATGAAGCCGTTCCTCATTTGGAAACCAAACCAGCTTTGAGATCATTTCTTTCCAAGGTGCTGGGCTGTTTCAAAGGCTGGCTGCTTCCCTACGGCTAGCAGAAAAGCCACGATGCTATCCAGTCTAAAATAAACATTATGGGAGCAGCGATAAGGGGAAATATTTCAGCTGACTAAGAGTAATGTGGGTTCAAATCCAAGCATAAGCTGATATTGCTTGTAATTTGTTCCCCAGCCAAAAACACAGGCTGGGGAGTGAAAAAATGGAAGGCATTAAACAACAAGCGGCATACTCAGCGACTCTGGAAAACTTCAGCGTTTCCATTTGTGTTATTATTTTTTTAAATAACCTTCAGTTTCACGGATCATAAAGTTAATTTGGAGCTAACTTCCTTCTCTAACTAGACAAAGCTGCTATCCTTCACATTCGTTAATGTTTGTTCAGTGCTCCGCAGCTATAAAGCGCTTGAGAGCGCTAACCATTATCAGCCTTCTCCATGCCACCCAGCAGGCACATAACCTTGCCAATGGCTTTGCTCTCCCTTTGTCACCAACCAGCCCCCTGACCCAGCTCTCCTTCAGTCCTAGCACTGTGGTAGCAATCACGGGCACAGCCACCTAGATTCAACTTAATCAATTTTCTTCAGCAACAGTCAGATCTCCTCTGCATGCAGAACTCCTCTCTGGACATCTCCAGGCCAAATTTGGACCAATATCCAAGCACACACTGTTAGCAGTGGGGTCCACAGCAATCAGTGACTTCTCTTGCCTGCCCAGCCACAACTGTGTCCCATCTGAGCTTCCCACCATGCAGGTGGCAGGGGTAGCAGCACCACAAAGGGAGTGTGTGCTCACCAGAATCACCCTCTCCTCGCCCTTACCTAAGGGACAGCTCACCTCCCAGCAAGTCCAGTCACCAGAGGCAAGTTTGCAGGGAGGGAGAGCCAGCGGCCTTGAGAGGGGAAGTGACAAATGGAGTGGGCAGTAGGACTGAGGGTGCAATCCCAATTTCTCAATTCCCAGTGAAGTCCCCCTGCTGCCTCGTGTGCAAGTCAGAGTACACTTCCCAGAACTGCCAAATCACTCATTTCCTCCTGCTCATCTTTCCCTCCTCCCCTTCCTACCACATCACTCCTTCACTCCGACCACACTCTTGCAGGCATTTTTATAATGCCTTCTGTTCTAGAGCTTCAATTCCCCTCTTCAATCTTTTTTAAGCAAGCATCTCTGCTCTAGCTGTGCTCATTAAGTGAGAGACATTTCCATTTTCTGCTGTGACACAAAGATCTGTCCCTTCAACAGTACACAGCAACTCAAAGGCACCGGCATACAGGTGTCAGGGTAAGCTCTCCAACACTTCCCTACGTCAATAGACAGCAAGGGTCCTTCAAGAGCCTGTGCCACAGCATCCCAGATGAGAATCCATGACCTCACGATGCTCAGCTCCTTAAGCAGCTACAAAAGCCTCAGTCACTAATCACAGAGGCGACTGGGTGCTGCTGTATCTCATTTCTAGCTCCATTAAAGCTGACCCTGCTCTCCACTGAATCTCTCAGCAAAGACTGAAGCAAGCCACAATTTGCAGCTGCACAAAGATAAGAGTCCTTTTAAGAACACATTGCCCTGGATTTCCATCCTCCTGTTCCCAGCATCTAGCCCCTAGTCTGCACTGAAGGGGATCACTGCTTGCTGGCACAAAACCAAAAAGGGAAGCAGGGCTTTGCCACTGGGAGTAAGGAGCCCTCTCACTGAGCAGGCAGAGCACTCACAGGGAAAGAGTCTCCTCTTCACCAGCTCTCCCGCAGACTTGCTCTGACACATTGAACTGTGCCTAACCCTCCTGGCCTCAATTCTCAGACATGTCAAGTGATCTGGTCAGAATGAGACATCAGGTTAGGGATGGATAAGTACTGCACACCAAACAGAGGCATTCTCAAACCTGCCTCCCTTCATGACTGCTCAGATCAGCTGCCCAAAACCCACTTCTGGAAGTTGACCAATTTAGCCTTCCTATTTACTCATCTAGTCACCGGAGAGAACACAATTTTACTCTTCTACAAGGGGCTATGAAAAGGACAGGATGTCACACATGTAAATTACGGTTGACTTCAAGAAGTTTTCTCCCTGAATGACCCGACCGCAAACAGAACTGTATTTCAGAGGCCATTAACAACCAGAACTAGCAGCAAGGGGAACACCAAGAGCCATCAAGAGGACAAATAACTTACAGCCCTGTCACAAAAGATGAAGATATCTCCTTTAACCCAATCCCAGCCAGCAGAGCCCAGAGCTGCTGTGGAGATGAGGCAGGCAGCTCACTTAACATGGGTAGCTACCAGCACAGCTGCATGCACACCTTCAGCACCAATCATAACTAAACTGCATTAACCTGACTGGATCTCCTAATTACAAGATGTGAAAACAGCCTGAACCAAACCCTCTTTGGATTTAGTGCAGGATGGCTCCAGGGAGAGGTACAACCTCCACTGGAGGCAACTTGGTTCCAGTCCAACCACAGCCATTAGCAAGTGAAAGGTACTGCCAAGCAGCAGCTGTTCAGTGGCTTTCACGAAACAAGTTTATGGTTTCAGTCCAGATCCCGTTGTGAAAAAACACCAGTCACCTCCCTGCTGCTCCAAGGTGCGAAGGCAGAAGCATCTACCCACCTCTCCGGCGTGGGAGGCGTTCCCATACGAGCACGGTACCAGCTCTGCAGAGCTGCCCCTGACCTCCACAGGGTTTTCAGAACCAGGTATGTTTTGCAACTTGGCATAAACACACAACTAAATAACTGAAACCGCCACCCACATGAAGCCAGAAGAACAAAGTACCAGTGTTTTCCTGCCCCAGACATGTGCGTGCCCCATCTCCTCTCTCGCACCAAAAATAGCTTCTACTTTTTCCCTTTTGGCAACAACAAACTAAGGTTTCAGTGCATTTGCTTTCAATAAACTAAATGCATTTTGCAAGAGCCTCTCTCATACTGAAACTTACTCAACTGAAATTATAAAATACTGTCACACACAGAACTTTCCTCTCATGGCATCCTGGGAGTCAGCCCCAAATACTTTCCAAACTTTCTCACTGTATTCCCTTCCGTGCAGAGAGCCAGCAGACCCAGGCACACAGGAGGCTGAGCCAGGTCCCAAAGTCACCCCACAAGTCTACAGTGAAATTCAGACACTTAAGTACAACTTCCCTAGAGCCATCTCAGAAAGCAGTTTGACTAAAGCCCTCCAGTATTTTGTCACCACTTTCAGAAGAGATGGAAATACTCACCCAGTTGTCCCAACTCACATTCCTCCCCCTTACGAATTAGCAGTACTGCCAAACCCTCATTTGTAAACCACATGGCAAACTAAAAACAACCTTGCTGACAAAACCCCTACGCTAGGTGGGAAACCTCTCACCCTGCACAGCCACGGAGCACCAGCAGACGTTCACGTCCACCAAGGCCACATTAAAAGCGCCAGATTCGTTCGGCAAAATCCTGACTTTTCAAGGATTCAGAGCAGCAACCTTTGCTCCGTGTGAATACTGAGGGAGAGATCACAGAAAGAGTTCAAGCCATAAACGCCTGCGAAGCGAAAGGGCGGCGTTAGGAAATGCCTACCGCCGGCTCACCTCCAGCAGCACCCTCCTCTCCGGCGAATTCTTGCGCTGACCCAAAACACAAAGTTCAGGGAGCAGACAGCCTCCAGCGCGGGCAGAAGCACCCACAGGCTTCACGGAAGAGGACATCCACAGGGTTCAAAGCGGTGGAAGAAGGGAGAGGTTCCTCGGGTCAGCAGAGTCCCTCGCCCCGGGCAGTGAAAGCCCCAGGAGGGCCACGGCCGCGTAGGTTTTGCTGCTTCAGTGGCTTTGGCAGCAGCCCACATGGCAGGCAGCTGCCTGCACCCGCTGCAGCCTGCTCTTTGTGCATTGTCAGGGCAAGGGAGCAGGAGGAAGGGCCGAGGGAGAACAGGGAACGGAAATTATCAGAATCGACGGGGAGAGAAAAAAAAAAAAAAAAGAAGCAATCACTCCAGAGACTGCAGCTGGGCTTTAGAGAAACGTACACTTGTTGCCCGCAGACACCGGCTCCGTTTCCCCACCGTAAATATTTACACGCCACTGAACGCCACAGCCCGTGCGGGCCATGCCCAGGACCCACAGCCCTGTCCCCAACACACAGCTGACACCTTGCTGGGGCAGCAGAGCTGGGGTCCTCCCCCAGCGCTCAACACCCCTCTGCATGACCACCAATTTCCCCGTCTAAGCGCCGGTTCCTCCTGGTCCCGTGGGGCAGGAGCCCAAAAATCATGCAAAATTGAAAAACAAACAAACAAACAAAAAACACTAAGGGTAAAGACAGCAAAAACAGGCCCTTGTGGTGACCCCCACCTTGCAGACAGGACTGTCCCAGCTAGTTTGCAAAATGTGTGGTGTGCCCCCAGCATCCCCGGCCCCCGCGGCTCCCCGGGTAGCGCTTTCACTACAAGGGGAAAAAAAAAAAAAAAAGCCAACCAACAAAAAGAAGAAAAACAACAGAAAGCAGAAAGTTTCTCCCCAGCCAGCAGCTCCAGCAGCACATTTTCATCTTTACGTAACGGCGGCCGCCCGCACCCCTACCTGGCGGGAAGCGGCCCCCAGTCCGGCCCGGCCNAGGGGGGGGTGCCCCCCAGCCCCCCCGGCCCCCGCGGCCCCCCGGGGAGCGCTTTCACTACAAGGGAAAAAAAAAAAAAAAAAGCCAACCAACAAAAAGAAGAAAAACAACAGAAAGCAGAAAGTTTCTCCCCAGCCAGCAGCTCCAGCAGCACATTTTCATCTTTACGTAACGGCGGCCGCCCGCACCCCTACCTGGCGGGAAGCGGCCCCCAGTCCGGCCCGGCCC
>VWZI01010881.1:878194-1003297 GCA_013396835.1 Psilopogon haemacephalus
AAAAAAATCAACCCCAAATATCATTGAGGTAATTACTTTTTCCAGGTGAGGTCCATAAGAATGATCCACAGGGTTCTGCATTGATTTTTTTTTTTTCCCCACGTGGCTGGAGTGGTGGCAAAGAGGCACATGGAGTGGTGGGTGACACAGGACAGGGATCTGGCACTCAGGTCCCTAAGGCAGGGCTGCTCCCAGCTGGGAGAGCTGCACTTGCTTGAATGAGAGAAGTTTCTCAGGAGGGATGCCACAGCTGCCAGGCACCCAGCTGTGAGTTCACCCAGAACCACACAGAGTTAACCAGCTTGGAAAAGACCTCTAGGATCATTGAGCCCAACCTGTTCCCTAACCCTTCTGGACACTGAGCTGGGCAAGTGCCTGTGAATTTCCTGCATGATGGCTGCGGCAATTTCAAGCCCTGCTTAGAGAGGAGAAGCAGTTGCCAGGGCACCCAACCTTTTGACATCTTAATGAGCACAGACTTCAAAAGGCATCTCCAGATTTTCTTTTTTGTTTGTTTTTTTTGTTGTTTGTTTGGTGGCTTGGGTTTTGATTTTGGTTTGGTTTGGGTTTTAGGTTTTTGGTTGGTTTTGGGGTTTTGTTTTTTTGGGTTGTGGGTTGTTGGTTTTTTTGTTTGGTTTGGGGTTTTTAGATTTTTATTTTCCTTCTCCTTGCTTTTCAGAGAACTCAACTTTTTATCTCCCTCCTCCCAAGTCCCAGACAGCCAAACAGGGGATAACAAATGAGCATCTCGCTCCACCTGAGGAGTTCAAGCAGCAATCATCCAGCTCCTTGCAGCCCAAAAGAGCTGGGAAGTGCCTGTGCACTGGAGAGGAGACATAATTAGGTGCAATTCAAGAACAGCTCATCAGCTAAATTTAACAGACGGGGCCAATTCCTCATGCAGAGGAGCTGGGCTATGACAGAGCTGTGCTCCTCCAGCCCTGGCTGGAGCCAGTTGTGGTACTGCCTGAAATGTGGATTATTTTACCATTTCAATTTGTGTCTGTTGTTTATCCTGTAAACTCATCTGAGCAGGACCCTTCCATCCAGGTCTTGTCAGAGTTTTGAGTTTTCCCCTCATTGAGTTTGAAGTTAGCTGGAGGGAGGAGAGCACAGTAACCCCTTTTATCCCAATATTTCTACCTGGAACATATGGGAGAGCCCAATCTGAATCCCCTCAGCGTACTGTGGTAGCAGAGGAGACAGTGCTCCTTCTGCTGAGAGAGGGCAAAGGAGCATCAGTGTGTGCTGGCAGGGGCGCTTCAGCACCCAACTCCCACCAGTTCCATTCTCTCAGCCCACCAGCTATGACTGACAGGAGGGACCTAGAGGACTGAGAAGCACCCAGGAGAGTTTGTGTTCTCACCTGGGAGTGTGTCAGGACTGCTGGGTTATAGTGACTCTGCCTCCTTCTCAAACCACCCTCTCTACTTTCCACTTCAGCCACTGCTGTGCTGGGAGCTGCTGCTTACAGGGAGGGAGCCCTCCAGGAGCCCTCCCTCAGGATCTTTGCCAGACCCTGGCCTGGGCCTGATCCCGAATAATATCTGGAGATAAGGAATAGAGAAATTCAGGAGCCAGTCACAACCCATAGAGGGGCCACAGGTGTTGCTGAATCTGAGCCTGTCTGTCTATGAACACTTCCTGAGCGTGCAAAGTGCACTGAGATAGCAGCTTAGCTACAAAAGTCATGGAAGTAACCACAGAAGCTCTCTGGAAGTACACTCATATTCCCCTTATTAGTGAAAGTCATCAAGCAGATGGCAAGGAAATTTATGTGTCAGTTTGGCAGTGCCTTTCTAATAGCCACACAGGGACATGGGACAGAAGATGGCCAGCAAGCTCAGTAGCTGCAAGGAGCAGACCATGCTAGTGCCCGGCAAACACTCCCCATTCCCTAAAGCAACCCTCCAAGGTCAAGGACCTGCTGACCAAAACAGAGGACAGATCTTGTGAGGAGCAGCTGAAGGAACTGGGCTTGTGTAGTCTGGAGAAAAGGAGGCTGAGAAGAGACCTTTTTGCTCTCTACAACTACCTGAAAGGAGGTTGGAGTAAGGTGGGTAACGAGAGACAGGACAAGAGGAAATGGCCTCGAGTTGCACCAGGGGAGGTTTAGGTTGGATATTAGAAGAAACTTCCTCCCTAAAAGTGTTCTCAAACGTTGGAACAGGCTCCTCAGGGAGATGCTTGAATCCCCATCCCTGGAGGTGTTTGAATAAGCAGAGATGTGGTGGTGGGGGACATGGCTTAGCACCAGACTGGACAGTTAGATGTAGATGGAGCTTGATGATATTAAAGGTCTTTTCCTACTGAAACAATTCTGTGATTCTTCTAAAGGAGATACCAAAACACCCAGGGCAGAGTCCTCTGGCCTGCAGGGATGGCTGCTCACTTCTAGCCAGGCTGGAGCCAAAGCAGGCATGTCCATGGCACGCAGGGTGTGATTCTCTCTGCAGAGAAGGACAAAAGAGATGCTGTGGAGGTGCAGGCTCTGCTCAGGCTCATGCTAGGCTCCTTGTGAGCCGAGGGTAAGGAGCTACTTATGCTGGAACATAAAAGCTGGGAGACAGCGGAGAGCTATAAATAGGGCACATAAACTTTCAACTGACAAGGCTCTGATTTTGTTATTGTAGAAAAAAAAAAATATATATATATATATAAAATAAAAGAAAAGGAGAGAGGGAGAAAAAATGCCTGGCTGGAGCTGACAAAGAGGGAAATACATGCAGAGTACAGGTTTGTTCCCAGGAACACGCTTATTATAAGTCAGATGTAGTTAGAGCTATTACTTTAGCTTCAAATGAATGGAAGGAGAATAAATCTGCCTTTGTGCAAGGCTGCCTGCAAATAGCATCTCCCTCTAGCAAACCTGCAATTGTGTTTGCATGAGACATTTGTTAGAATAAATGCAATTTAGAAAGAAAAACAGTTCACACCTATGGCAAGGGAAGGCTGCTGGTATGAATGGCAACCAGCGGAGGAGGAGGGTGAAACCAAACAAGCTTTGGCAGCAGGGAGCAGAGCCTGCGGCGCTGCAAGGGGCTTCTCCGGGGTGGCTGGGAGGATGGAGATGCTCTGAATGCTTCATCCTTGGTCCCTGTCCCCTTGCATTAGATCTTTCACACCAGTCACCCACTTTCTTTCTCCAAGGGATCGCAGAAACACAGAATCGAGAGCTTTAAGCTCATCAAGTCCAGCTGTTAACCCAGCACTGCCAAATCCACCACTAAACCACATCCCCCCAGCACCACATCCATGCATCCTTTAAATACCTCCAGTGATGGAGACTCCACCACTGCCCCGGGGAGCCTGTTCCAGGGCTTGACAACCCTTTGGGGGAGGAAGTTGTTCTTTGTGTCCAAACTAAACCTCCTCTGGCAAAACTTGAGGCCTATCACTTGTTGCTTGGGAGAAGAGAGCAGCCCTCACCTTGAACAACCTCCTTTCAAGTCATTGTGTGAAGTGAGAAGATATCCCCTCAGCCTCCTTTTCTCCAGGCTAAACAGCACCAGTTCTCTCAGCCATTCCTCATAAGGCTCACACTTTAGCCCCTTCACAGGCTTTGGCAGCTTCCACAAGGTGGGCCAGCTTCACTGTTTCTCTTTGGACATGCTCCACAGCATGTCCATGGTGCAATTAAACACAGGTTTTCTAGGGAAAGGAAGAGGCACACTGGAGATGGGGAGGACGCAGCCTTCCCCACCATCAGCAGTTACTCCATGACAGTCTTTGGGACCAAACCACAGGGTTTGTCTTGGGTCTGTGCAGCCAGGACGCCACCAGGATGGGTACTGTAGGAGTGTACTGGTGCTGTGCACAGGCATCAGCTGCATCCCTTCAGCAAGAACCACATCTTTGTCTTCTTTGGGAGCCAGCTGAGAAAGAAAAACAACTCCTTAGAAGTGCTTCATTTTGCATCTTGTATTTCCAACTTGCCCAAGATGTTGGAAGTAGTTGTGTGGGATTTTTTTCCCCTTATTTTTAACAAATAAAGATTGTTGTCCCCCAGAGCATGTCACTGCCCTCTTCAGACCTCTAACCTGTGCCATGGAAGTGGCCTTGAGGAGGGGCCCTGCAGGGAAGGCATCTACAGGACCTGATTATCACCTTGTGATACCCACAGACATGACCATGGCCACTTGCAGAGCTCCCCTCTAGCTACCACCATATGGGTGGACTGTGGCTTCCAAGTGGCAAATGCAGCATCTTAAATGGACACTGGCCTAAAGAAGAGGGGACAAAACCCTCTGCATAGTCCCTTCCTACCTTCTTCTGTTACTCTGATGATGGAGTTTCACGACTTTCAGGAGCGAGTGTCAGGAGGACTGAGCCAGGCTTTTCTCAGTGATGTCCAGTGTCAGGACAAGGGGCACTGGGTGCAAGCTGGAGCACTGGAGGTTCTGCCTCAACATAAGGAAAAACTCCACTGTGAGAGTCACAGAGCCCTAAAACAGACTGCCCAGAGAGGTTGCGGAGTCTCCTTCTACACATGTGTTGCTGTGTGACCTGCTCTAGGTGATCCTGCTCTGGCAGGGGGGTTTGGGCTGGATGATCTTTCAAGGTCCTTTCCAGCCTCTAGCATTCTGTGATTTACCATCTCTGGAGCTGTTAAGAAACTGTGTGGGCATGGCACTCTGGGACATGGTGTAGTGGACATGGTGTTGGGTTAGTGGTTGGACCTGACGATCTTAGAGTTCCTTCCCAACCTTTGTGATTCTACAATTCCGTTATTTTTAACATTATTTCCACTGAATTTATTGGAGAAACTGTCTGGGAGCATGAGTTTACCTCTGGTTCCTTTATAAATTTTTAGTAGGGCAGAAATAGAACCAAAAGGATATTAAAAAAAAGAAAAAGAAAAGAAAAAAAAATGTTAGCGTCAAACTCTGGCTCTATTCATAATTAATTATACTTTCAGGGGGAGGGAAAAAAAAAAAGAGGAAACATAATTACAAGCTTCTAGTGAGAACATTCATTATCATGCTAATGCAGAAATCAGTACTGCTGTGCCTGGGTGTGTGTGTGTGTGTGTGTGTGCTGGTCTAATTACTTCGCAGTGATGTGTGTCAGTCCCACATTTACCTCGCTGCTGCCTGGGATTTTTGAGTCCAAGTTAAAAATGAGAAGGTTAATCGCAGCCTGGATTGATGGGGATGGGCAGCAGCTGGTGCCAGAGGGATGCTGCACCCCCAGCAAGACATGGGGCTGAGTCTTGTCCGGTGTTCCCCAGGGTCAGCTCCCCTGGAGTTCCCCAGCATCAGCTTCTCAGACCCCCCAGTCCAGGTGCCCATTGGTGAGGAACATCCCAGCTTCAATATTTTGGGCTGACAAACCATTAAAGGGTGTGAGGAGGCGTTTTGAAAGTGTGAAGAGCAGCACATAGCAAGGGAGCAAGGAACAAGCCAAGCTGGGGGAAAAAAGAGGCCAGAGGGAGGTGGCAGTGGAGAAAAAACAAGGCCATATCTCAGCTACGTAGTCCCTAACAAGTTCCTGGATGTGACATGCCAAGGGGATGCTCGCCTTGGGAAGCAGATCCTGAGCATTCACCCCAAGGGAACCATTTGGGCTAATCTGGGCTTGCAAAACTGCTCCCAGCAGGGCAATCTGGCCAGACCCAAATGCTGGGAAGAAAGAGCAGTTTTCTACACAAGAAGAAGAAGAAAGGCTCAGTTTAACCCCAGGTATTTGCTGATATTGCCAGCAAAAGAGAGTTTTGCTTTTCCTATCCTGTTCAATGAAGCACAACCAACGCCAGCACCAAGGCTGGCAGCATGCCCCAGTGTGGGACATGAGTGCTCAGCTTTCCCCCAGCATCCACGCGGAATAAACAGTGTAGAACCAGAGAAAAACACCTTCCTCAGCATCACAGACACAAACCCAAGGCTCTGGTGGTGACAGGCTGAGTCTGGGCACATCCTGCTGTCACTGGATAAATAAAGCTCCGGTTGAGATTGGGGAGGAAAATCACAGGCTTGGATCCACAGCTCAAACATCAGGTTCAGTCCCAGACATGTTTATAGACATGAGTTATCTTAATTATATTAAACCTAAGTTAGGCATCTGCACAATCTGAGCATTTCTGTGGGATAATTAAACCAGGCTCCCATTATTTCTCGAGCTGCCAAGTGAATGTCCTACTTCTCTAAGTCGCAGCACTGCATTTCTCCAGCAATAAATCCTCCTGCAGACTGCAGGAACCACAGCCTGGCAGGCAGAGCAGAACCAAGGGGACAGGATGGTGGCAGGACACTCAGCCCTCTGGGATGTCTTTGAAAGCCGTAGAGCAAAAGAACTCTAATGTTTCTGCCTGCAACAGCCAGTCAGGGAGAGGGCAGTGATGGGCAGCTGGAGAAACCTGGGGCCAGGAGCAGCCAGAGCTGTGAAAATCACACAATCATTTTGTTTGGAAGAGATCTCTAAGATCATCGTCCAGCCATTAGCCCAGCACTAAACCATGCCCCTCAGCACCACATCTACCTGCCTTTTAAATAACTCCAGGAATAAGGACTCCACTGCTTCCCTGGACAGCCAGTTCCAGGGCTTGACAACCCTTTTGGGGAAGACATTGTTTGCTAATGCTCAATCTAAACCTCCCCTGGTGCAACTTGAGACCATTTCCTCTTGTCCTACTGCTTGTTACTTGGGAGAGGAGACCAACCCCCTGCTTGCTCCAACCTATTTTCAGGCAGTCATAGAGAGCAATGAGGTCTCCCCTCAGCCTCCTTTTCTTCAGGCTGAACAATCTCAGTTCCCTCAGCTGCTCCTCACAAGACTGTAGACCCTTCACCAGCTTTCCTGCCCTTCGTTGGACATGCTCCAGCACCTCAGTGTCCTTGTAGTAAGGGACCCATAACTGAACCGAGTACTTGGGGTGTGGCCTCACCAGTGCCAAGTAGAGTGGGGGGAAAAAAAGAGGGGAATAGGTAGAGCTGGGTGTCTGTGCAGTGCCATCTCTAATTCTGTGACCCCCTGCTCGGAGAAGGGCAGTGATAATTAAAGCAAATCATCATTTCCCTTGCTCACACGGGAAAAGCAACTCTTTCAGTAAACTGGAGGAGGGAGGAGAGAGGGAAAATGCAGCCAGGGATGAATGCTGTGGGGTTCACTGTGTCCCTGTCTGCCCTTGGTCCCCTGCAAACACTTTGTTCCCAAAATATCCTCCAATGCAGGATAAAAAAAATCCTCCTGGGCACTGCCAGGATCTGGGCTGTCTGCCAGGGATTGCAGCTCCCAAGTTGCAGTGATACTTCTGGAGAGCTGCCAAAAAGGACCAACAAAACCTCTTTGGAAAGATCCTCTCCCCAGACCTCCAACCTGAGACAGCAAAGGGAAATTACTGCCCTAAAAAACAGTAGTTGCTCCAGCACCCAGAACCCTGTGATCGAGAACCTCAGAGCATCCCCAGCAGCAGAGCATCCAATATCTTTAAAACCAACCTATTTCTCGTGGTGTAAAAGCAGCTGCTGGCACAACAGGCTGAGCACATGAAATTTAAGTGGGAAAGGGGTTTTTAAAAAAAGGAATTGTTTGCATAAAAAGCCATCATTGCCCAGACACAACAGAACTTCCCCATCCAAAGATGCTCTACTAGCAGCACCAAGACTCTGCTGTTGGCACGAAGGGTGGAAAGAAGGGAAAGTTAACTCCTGGAGTGCCAAGAACAAGATCAGAGGTAGATTTATTTCCAGAGATAGGCTCTGCAAAACATCTGGGAGCCATTCCCTTTCATGTGGGCAGCTGGGAAAGGACTTGTCTGGCCTGCCTTGAGCTCCAGCCGTGCCTAATCGCAACAGGTAGGGTTGCCTGCGGAGCTCCCCCGAGACAAGCAGGCCAATGTGGTGTTTTCAGATGGTGACCAAGCTCAGGGCTGCTTGGCAGCCTGGAGCATCATTGCCCTCTGACGTCTGCCAGCTGCTTTAAAAGTATGCAGCCCACCTCAGCACACCAGTGTGCCTGCTTCATCCCACCATGTGCTTGGGCGGAGGAGGCTAAGAGTAGCACCAGGTGTTGTGGCCTTGAAAAGCTCTACCTCAGGCACTGCAGGGAAAACAATGGGGGAAAGGCCACTTTGGCCCTTTCTGCAGCACGGTGCAAGCAGTGGAGCCTGGGCAGTACTCACCAACCTGCCTGGTCCTGCAGATAGGGGTTGCAGTGGCTCCTCAGCGTCCCCACCACGAGGGCACTTCCCCAAGTCATAAAGCAGATGTCAGGTTTTATGTGAGGGTCTAAAATGAGTTATCACACAAGGGAGAAACAAGCCTGCCCTGCTCCTCTCCCCAGAAGCCTTTCCCCAGCAGATAAAAGGGCCTCACTGTTCTTCAAAATGCTGAAATTGGAGCCAAATCCCCTGAAAGAAAACAGATGACCCTTGTTCTGGGAACAGCCACAGTCCCTCCCTTGAACTGCATCACCCACTGAACCCTGCCCAAATGAAAAGCAATAAGCCCTGACACCAGCATCCCTGTCCCAGCTGTGGGAGGGGTGGAGGCATTGCCCACCCAGCCTCTAATGAAGCCCCTCATTAGGACTAATCACCAGCCTGGTTGCCTGTGTCCCCACAGTGTTTTTGTAGGGTCAATACTTGCTGTCATGGTTCAGGCTGAAGTTTAAGCCCTTTGTGCAGCCCTGGGTGCCTGCAGGAGCTGTGGCTTTATGTGGAAAGGTCACACTGAGCATCTCTGCCCCCCACCAAAATGTTGCTGGCTGCAGAGTTTGGCATTTCCACACCCATATTTCATGTGATGTGGGTGCAGCTCACCACATTTCAGGATTTTTTGTGTTTGTAGCCAGCCAATGGGAGAATAAAACCAGAATGCACACACACTTCTTACAGATGTCTTACCATGCATGAAAATAGCTCTGAAGCTTTTCTCAAAAGTCTCTCTGATGGGATTTGGGAGCAACCAGCCAGGGATAGTCTGGCTGTGCTGGGGAACCCATATCCACTGAGCATCCCCATCCTCTGCCCTCTAGGCAACAGCAGCGGGAGCAGTTAGTTTTCCACTGAGGAAACTGCTACCAAGAAATGGTGTTGGGAATAGCTCCCAAAACACGAGCTCACCATGGGTTTTGGCACACCCACAGGCTGTTGGTACCAGGGTGATGTGTCCAGGCTGCCCCAGAGGCAACATCCTTCCCTCTGTGGGACTCCTGTCGCATCCTCCCCACACCCAGAACCACAGAAACATTCTGGTTGGAAAAGACCCCCAGGATCATCAAGTCCAACCATTACTCCTACTCCACAAAAGTCACCCCTAAACCATATCCCCAAGCATCACATCCAAAGGACTGTTAAACACCTCCAGAGGGGTGGTGACTCAACCACCTACCTCTGCAGCCCATTCCAAGGCCTGGCCACTCTGGCTGTGAAAAAAATGTTTCCTAACGTCCAGTCTAAATCCACCCTGCTGCAGCTTGAGGCTGTTCCCTCTTGTTCTATCACTACTGACCTGTGAGAAGAGACCAGCAGCAGCCTCTCAAAGCCAGGGCAGGGCTTTAGGGGAAAACATCCTGATTATGAAGGTATGGGCAGCCCTGTTTGGCAAACTCTTTTTTTTTTTTTTTTCCCTGTTGCACTGTCTCCATCTGTATCAAATAGCAGAGCTATGAATATTCAAGAGCAGAACGTGTTGAAGACTGGTGACATTTCCAGGATTGGCTGCTGCTAGCCAGGGAACATCATTCGCAGTAATTACGAACGAAATCCACAGCCCCTTCAGAGATGACAACAAACCCAAATGGCCTTTTTACACAGTGAAAATATTAGCCTTCACACCTTTTTTTTTTCCTTTTTTCTTTTTCTTTTTTTTTTGAGTCTTTTTCTAAACATCTTCCAACCAGTTGCTGCTTTCACAGGCACCTCTGAACAAGCCGATGTGGGGAAGGTTTCTGCCGCTGCGGCTGTGCTCACTGCCTGGTACAGCAAAACACAGAATCACAGAACTTTAGAGGTTGGAAGTGGACCTCCAGAGGTCATCCAGTCCAACCCCCTGCCAAGGCACCATCACCCAGGGTAGTCCCCACAGGATTGTATCCAGGTGGGTTTGGAAAGCCTTCAGAGAAGGAGACTCCACAGCCTCTCTGGGCAGCCTGGTCCAGGGCTCTGTCACCCTCACTGTAAAGAAGTTTCTCCTTGTGTTGAGGTGAAACCTTCTCTGTTCCAGTTTGTAGCTGTTGCTCCTTGTCTTATTGCTGCTGACCAGCAAAAGGAGCTTGGTCCCATCCACTTGACCCCCACCCGTCAGATATTGGTACTCATTGATCAGATCTCCTCTCAAACGAGGAGCACTCTGCTGCTGCTGCTGCTGTTGTTGTTCCTCCCTCCCTCTCATTGGGAGAGTTTTCGTGGCAGGGATGAAGCCACGAAACAGAAGGCTGCCTAAATGAAATTATTAACCCGGAGAAACCACTAAAGGAGCTTGATTAATTTGCCAAGTAACAGAGCCCGGTTTGTTCTTTTAGGCAACACATCTTAGAGTAATTGAATCACCCCTTGAAAAAAAAAAAAAGAAAAAGAAAAAACAGTAGATGATTGAGCCCTGAGGTCCGCTCGCCTGCTCTCCTTAATAAATCTCTCTTTATGAAGGAGGCACTGTGCTTTCCTCATCAGAAACCTGTTAATTTTCCCCCCTCCCTCTCTTTCAAGTAATTGAATACAAAGTTCAAAATCTATCTGCAGCACCCTCCAAGTAAAAAAAAAAAAATAAAGAAAAGAGAGAGAAAAAAAAAAAAGACTCAAAGGTTTATCTGCTTTTTCATCTCAGCAAGTTAATTATGCTCTCATAATTGAGTTAAACCAGCAGGTTATTAAAAATACCACAAGATCATTTTTAGTTTTGGGTTTGTTTTTTTTTATAAAGTACCCTGAGCTCCACATCTTTGGCAGGACCAAGGATCCCCAAACCTGCATTGTGCCCTGCGTGCCGCAGGAAATGCCCAAAAATGACCAATCTGACCTTGCTTGAATTTTTACAAGTGGCTGTAGTGGGGTTTTCCTACTTTTACTGAAGCAGGTGGACAAGTCTGTCCTCAGCTGTGTTATTACAGGCTCCACCGGAGCTGCAGAGGCACTTGGCATGCCCACAGCCCAATGGTGGCTTGCTGAAGGCACTGATGTCCTCTCTAGCTCTGGACAAGCAGGTCTGGCTGTACAAGTTCCCACCATAGAATGGTTTAGATTGGAAGGGACCTCTAAAGATCATCTAGTCCAATCCCCCTGCAATGAGCAGGGACACTGAAACTAGATTATGTTGCTCAGAGCCCTGTCCAGCCTGATCTGGAATGTTTCCAGAGGTGGGACATAGGCTACTTCACTGGACAACCTGTGCCAGTGCATCACTACCTTCACAGTGAAGAACTTTGTATCTAATCTAAATCTACCCTCTTTTGCTTTAAAACTCTTACCCCTTGTCCTATCACTGCAATCCCTCATCAGAAGTCCCTCCCCATCTATCCTGCAGCCCCTTTTTAGGCACTGAAAGACCACAATAAGGTCTCCCTGAAACTTTCCCTTCTCCAGGCTAAATGACCCAACTATCTTAGCCTGTGCTCACTGGAGTGGTGCTCCAGCCCTCAGATCATTTTTTGTGGCCCTAACTGAAAGCCATTTTACTATTTCCCAAGAAACTTTGAGCTTTGCTGTGCCCTGGAGGAGGAGCACCCAATGCTCCACCATGACGCATGTGGTGCTTCCAACTCCACTATATTTCTAATCAGCATTTCACTTCAAATTTTACCCATTCAACTAATTCCACTAATTCTAGGGAATTAAAGAAATAATTGCTATTTTCCAATAGATACAGGCCTGCCTCTCAAGGAAGGAAAAAAAAAAAAAAAACAACAAGGGGAAAAAAAAATCAGTGAAGCACTGTTTAAGGAAAGTCAAAATAAGCTATTTCCATCTCCTCATTTGCAATTAACTTCAGAGCATAACACAGTGGGAGGTGGTTCATGGGAAAAGTAGACTTCATTGTAATCCTCCCTCCCTCCTTTCAAGTGGAAAGATCGGTGGAGATAGCTGTGCCCAGGCAGCTGCTGCTCCCTGCCAGGCCACAGCCACCTGCTCCCTCCTGGAGGAGGTGGGGATAAGAAGAGCTGCCAGCCCCACGCTGCATCCTTGCAGTGCTGTCTTGGCAAGGTGAGAGATGGTGGCAGGGCTGTCTCTGATTGCCTGTGGTCTTCACCTCCAATATGGGGCACTGTGGTCCTGCATGAGATGTTCTATCCTTGTCCCCATCCTTGTCCTCATCCTTGGCAACATCCCTGTCCCCATCCCCATTTCCATCCTTAGCCCTATCACCATCCCCAGTCCCATCCCAAATACCATCTGTGTCCCCAACCTCATCCCTGCCATCATGCTCAACTCCATCCCCATCCCCACACAGATTGCACACCATAGCCCTCAGGAAACACCACCCCAATGCCGAAGGAGGAAAGGGACTAAAGGCTGGTACCAGACTGGAAGTGCAGCCATCTCCTCCGGGTAAAAAAGGAACTGGCACTGATGGCTTAGAGCTGGCAGAGCAAGCACACAACTGGATAACAGGATGGAGCTGCCCTTGCTCTCACTGGGCATTTCTGCAGAAATGTCCTTTTCTTCTTCCCCACCCATGACAGTACCACCCTGAGAAGTGGCCCAGCATCATGGGCACCCCTTGTAGCTGAGTCCCAGCAGCACTTGGCTCAGTGAGGCACTTTGGCACCACTTTGCCTTGCATCAGCTCTGCTTCACCTGGAAAAACCTCTCCAGTTGTTGGCCTTTCTGCCACATTTCCAAGAACCCAGAGCAAGCAACGGGTCGAGGGCAAGATGGACCTGAAAGAGCTGGTTCCCCAGCATTGTCTGGTAGGGCTGGGAGCTTTTCTCTGCCCTCCATGCAAATGTTTCCAGGAGGAGGAGTCACAAACCTTGCCATGTGCTGGGAACCTCTTGCCAGTCTCTGCCCAGAGGCAGAGAATCCAGCCTGAGAGAAGTATCTCCACCACCTGACTTATGGGCTGTGGGCACTCATTAGCAGTGACAGCACCCGGCCAGATCCCGCAGCATGTCCCTGTTGCAAACAAGAGCAGAAACTTGCTGCCAGTGCAGGATCCATTCTCAAGTTCTCCTTCCAGTACCTGGTACCTCTGCTCACTTGCTCCCTGGGACAGGACAAGGAGCAATGGATAGAAGCTGCAGCACAAGAGGTTCCACCTCAACACAAGACTGGAACTTCTTGACTGGAAGGGTCCCAGAGCACTGGCACAGGCTCCCCAGAGAGGTTATGGAGTCTTCTTCTCTGAAGACTTTGAAGGCCTGTCTGGATGTGTTTCTCTGTGACCTGAGCTAGATTATCTGGTCCTTCTGTGGCAGGGGGGTTGGACTCGATGATCTGTTTGGGTCCCTTCCAACCCCTAACATCCTGTGATCCCTGTGACCTTGGCTGGAGAGAAGTAGAGTGCTCCATCCCTCAGCAAGCACTTTTCCATCCTTTGCTCTACAATATTCAAAGCTCTGCTGACGTGGCAACCTGCTGATCCTGCATTAAATATTCACCTACGTGAGACTTCTTTTGAAGAATTTTCCTTTTAACTGTTCTATTTTCATCGCTGTCCTTATCTCTCCATAATGCTCCATCTTCTGCTTAAGTGTCATCTTCAGATTTTTGTTCCCAATTAATATTTCTATGGCAACTGCATTTAATTTTGAAGTGGCAGAACTCGCTCTGCATGGGGACTGGAGCCTCCTCCCCACCCCACAGCTCTGTGCCTGTGGTGGGCATTTATGCCTTCGTGTGTGTCTCCAAAAGCCTTGGTGCCCCTGCCTTGCCTTCTGGGCGCAGCCAGCAGGTTGGTCCATCTATCATCTTGTGGATAGCTTAGCACCAAGGATCTTGATTGGCTACAGCACAGGGTAAAGCTCACACATTTGGGAAACACACACAGTAGGATGGAGATTTTGGGAGCACGATACAGATACACACAGTACAGTGTGGGGAGTGGTGGCCTCTCACTGAGCCAAAGAATTGTTTCAGCTGAAAAAGGCCTCTGTGATCACTGAGTCCAACCATCAAGCAGGAGGGGCAACATGCTGTGAAACAAAAAGTGCTGGGGAATGTAGGAAGTGGCAGGAGGAATTGCTCTATCTGGAATGTCTAGCTCCAGATGATGAGCAGTGCTGGGTGGAGGGCATTTGCCCTGGCATCCTGAGCAGTGAACTCGGCATGATAGGGCACATCTCTGGGCCACCAGGCACAGCCCACAGTGGGGAAGGCACTTGTGTTGTGTATGGATCTCCCCCCCACTCAAAAGGTAGAAGTAATCCATGAAGCTGACCAGCAGCAGCGGGATGGGGACATTTGCCCAGCTCAACACCGCCAAGTGCAAGCCAGGACCCTGCTGTGCGCTCTGTGCTGGCAGGAGGATAAAAATGGACACTGGGTGGTTAAGAAGACCATTGGGTTAGGGCCTGGAATGAGAAGCATTTCTGTGTGCTGGTTTCCCTGACAGGGTTGCCTTTGGGCTGCACTGAAACCTTGCAGGCATCTCTGGAATGACAGAAATGCTGAAGGTCCTGTAAGCGGTTTTGCATCCTCAGCACAGCACAGCACAGCACAGCACAGCACAGCTTGTTTGTGTGGAGGAACCTGTCCCGGATCTGCCGCGGGGGGTTGGCAGCCTGACAGATGTGGAGCTGGGCTGCTGTATGCATAACGTGAGAGTTCAGAGATTAAGCTGTGCAAATCTACCTTCTAAATCGTTTTGCCTGAGCCAGCATCTCTGCCCTTTGCCGATTCCCTCCTGGCACTGGGAAAGCATCTCCTTTGGGGATGGTGCATGCACAGAGGACCCTCTGGCACCCAGCTGCTCCTCCAGCAAACATCTCACATGGGACAGCCAGACAGATGCACTGGGATAGTAAATACACATCCCTGATGGTGCAGGAGCTCAAACTAAAGGAGGGAATATTCAGACTAGATCTAAGGAAGACATTTTTTACAGTGAGGGAGGTGAGACCCTGGCCCAGGTTACCCAGAGAGGTGATAAATGCCCCACCCTTGGAAAGATTTCAGGTCAGGCTGGATGAGCTTCTGAGAAACCTGATCTAGTTGAAGATGTCCCTGTTCCTGACAGGGAGGTTGGACTAGGTTACACTGAAATTTCCCTTCCAACCCAAAAAATTCCATGAAACATAGACCCAAGGAGCTTATTTTGCACCTCTTGCTGCCACCGTGGACCAGGGCTCTCATTCAGTGAGCAGAGCCAGCTGGAGGCTGGTTGGGATGTTGTTGCTCTGTGTTCTGCCTGTGTTGCAGAAAGGGACATCATAGCTTGTGTCCCTTTGGTGGGTGCAGGCTGTTTTCTGCACCACCTACAGCAATGCATATTTCCCTGTTCCTTTCCTTGCCAAACCATCTGACATCCGCAGGGGGATTCTGGGGGTCACTCCAGTTGTAGCCCCATGGGTAAAGTTGGCATCCAGCTTTCTCATCCCAGACCCTGTTCCCTGAAAAGTGAGTGGCTGAATTCCTGCCTCCACCTGAAGCCTCAGAGGCTGGGACACTCATCAGCCTGCTGCTCCTACTGCCACCGCCACCCACTGAAATGCCACCAGCAGCACAAGTGCACCCACTATGGCTTTGGTTTTCTGCCTGCCTCCCGGGCAGGCTCTCCTCACAATATCTCCACTATTCCACATTCAAATGAGGGAACCGCAGAAAAATGTCCTTTTGGAAGCTCAGTAACTTAACTCCCTGCAGCTGCGCCTTGGGCAGGGCTCCAGCTGCTCGGCCACAGCAGGGCTCCTCCACGCTCACACAAGCACCGGATTCCTCCCAAAATTCTCTTCCCAGGACTGGCACTTAGCGTGAATGAAATGTGGGATTTGGATGTGTGTTCCCCGGCCAGCTGGGCCGCCCCGCGGTGGTGGCACGAACCAGGATCGCCTTGAGCTCACCACTGGAAGGCAACAGCCCCGGCCAATGCCCTTCCCCAAAGCTGCTGCTACCTGAATGAGCCAAACTAGATGCAAGCTCTGGAGAGGATCAGCTTCCTCCTCTGTGCTGGTTGAGCACGTTTTTCCCCTCTCACCCAGCCCCACACCACCAGGCAGGGAGACGCCTTGCACAGCCTGTGCCAAGCCCTTGGCCGTGGCTCTGACATTGCCTCTCCTGCAAAGTAATTTTTGTTGCTGCCATAGCACACCCACGTACCCAAAATTAACCCCTCGCATCACAAGGCTCTGTGTTGGCCTGACATTGTGCCAGGGAACGTTTAGGCTGGAGATTAGGAACTATTTCTTTCCTGCAAGAGTGGTCAGGCATTGGAACAGGCTGCCCGGGGAGGTGGTGGAGTCACATTGCCTGGGTGAGTTCAAGAACCGTGTGGAGATGGCACTTTGGGACATGGTTTGATGGCCATGGTGGTGTTAGGTTGACAGTTAGGTTGGATCAATGGCCTTAGAGGTCTTTGCCAACCAAAACAATTCCATGGTTCTATGTGCTTTGGAGACAAGACACAGTCCAGGGCATGGTGACAGACAGGGGACAACACTTAGAGAATAGAATAGAATAGAATAGAATAGAATAGAATAGAATAGAATAGAATAGAATAGAATAGAATAGAATAGAATAAGCTAGGTTGGAAGAGACCTCCAAGATCATCCAGTCCAACCTATCACGCAGCCCTATCCAATGGCACTAAGTGCTCCATCCAGGCTTTTCTTGAACACCTCAGGGCTGGTGACTCCACCATCTCCCTGGGCAGCCCATTCCAATGCCAATCACTCTCTCTGTGCAGAACTTCCTCCTAATATCCAGCCTAAATCTCCTCTGGCACAACTGAGACTGTCCCCCCTTGTTGTGTTGCTTGTTCCATGGGAGAAGAGACCAACCTCACCTGGCTACAGCCTCCCTTCAGGTAGTTTTAGACAGCAGAGGGTGAGGGCAGGGTGATGGCCCCAAGATGAGCCACTCAACAGCACAGCGACCATGCAGCCTGGAACACTAACTGCCCTTCTCATCACACTGCTCAGCTTGGTGGCGAGGGGCTGCCGTCCTGCCCCAGCCTCCCAGAGTGACATGCCCACCAGCTCCTCACCTGGGGGAAGGTTATCAATGCCTTTCTCCTGCTGCCAGGCTCCCTGGCAGGCTGGTGACAGCACACGTGCCCCAGACACGGTGGCACGGCCACGCAGCTGTGGCGGCAGAGGCCGGCGGGGAGCGTGCTGCAGCACCCCTCCACGTCACCCCTCATTAACTTCAAGTGAGTGCTCACACAGCTTGGCCAGTCGGGAACTTGCCAAGTTCCTACACTCGATGCCATCCCTGGGACACAAGCCCTATTTTCCCCCAGGCTCCATGTCAGGACATCTCTGGGGATGCATCATGAGGGCGGGTGCCAAGAGCGGCAGCTCATTGCTGGTGGGAAGGGCTTTAGCTGGTCTATTTTCAAGCTCTTCAGAGCATCCATGCCCTGATGCCTCTGCTCTGGCTCACATGTGGATGACCACGATTACAGCTTCCCCATCCACCAGTGTGGCACTGGCACCACATCCCAGGGTTGGGTTTCCACTTCCCAGACACTCCTATGGGTTTCTCCAGACTGGGGACTACAGTGGCACCTGGTATGTGAGAGCACAAAAAACTCAGCTCATGCATCAAAACCTTCCTCCACGCCTGCTCTGGCCAGGAGGCAGCCCCATAGCAAGGGCCAGCAGCCTTCTCTTTAACCTGAGAGCCTCAGAGTGATCACCAACTTGGAGAGGCCAATTAAGGAAAATCAGCACTTCGTTAGTTTCCTGAAACGCAGTCACTGCTGGACTGAGAGGCAGCAGAGCTCAGCACAGTGCTAACCCTCGGCGAAAAGCAGAGCAGAAAAAGGACCCAACTACTGCAGAAGTGCCATGGGGCTGTGAGTGACAGAAGTGGGGAGACCCTCGCTTGCCAGACACCTTGTCTCCAACAACCTGCCAGCAACCAGGCAGCAGACCAGCGCTGGGAGGAATAAAAAAATCCAAAAAAAGTGCAAAGAGGCATCTTGTTTAGCAGTGTAAAATGCTTCCCACCACTTGTGCAGGCTGGCACCTCTCCATCCAGTGAGCTCATTCTCCAGCCCACTTCCAAACCGCTGTGCGGTGGCCCCAGCGCCGAGAGCTGGCAGAGCCACAGTGCCACCAGCTCCAATTAACCCCAGTCCAGCACTCGGCTCCAGGCATCATATCAGGAAGTCCAACTTCCCCAGCAGATGAAAGGGAAAACTCTGAGGTCAAGACCTGGCAGCAAGCGAGATGCTTCTCCTTCCCCTGCATCCCTTCCCTGGGTTATGGCAACGCTTTGTTTTTAAGACAGCCTTGCAGAAGCAGCATGAAAATTTAATCTCCTCAGCACAAAATGAAAGAGCTGCTCCTCACATGCACTTCACCATCATTTATTCTTCTGGTAAAGGCTGCAAGCTCACTACTTGTTTATGGCAGTTCTGCCATCCCCAGAGAAAGGCAGGACCCACACCACCCCAGCCCTTCCAGGGGCTGCACCACTGGTCCTCAGCACTGCAGAGAAAAGGTGATGGAGCAACTCCAATGCCAGGTGAGGTGAAGGGGTCTTTAGGTGCAAAGAGCTTTTTGCACCTTTGTATGTGTTGCTGTGAGCACGGTGTGGGGCTGCTAGAGTATGAAGCTCCTTGGGGTGGGCCTGAACCATCCCAGGATGGTGGCATTTTCCAGCAGGGGTCATACAGATTGCTCCTAGCCTGCCAGTGAAAACCTCTCAGTGGAAACAGAACATATGTGGTGAGACATCCACTGCTGCAGGTGATGAGCTTTGGCTCTTTAACCTTCCCTTGGATCTGTGCTCAAGGAAAGCTGTGACATTTATCACAGAAATATCTTTAGGTTAAAACAAGAGCCCCTGGTCCTGGTAGCAGTTTGGTTACAAATTAATGACATTTTCCAGTGGAAAAGAAACTGTGAATTTCTCCTGGGAGCTTCTGATTCAACCCAAACAATTTATCAACTCAAGCTGACTGCAGTCTGGTCGCTCAGCGTCTTGCACAGGCTCTGAGCTCATCGCCAGCCTGATGAGCAATAAATAAGAAACCAGGTTGACGGTGGGCAGCAGGGATGAGCTGGAGGGGGTCCATCAGTACCCCTCAGCAGGAAGACCCGAGGTGGGCAGAGATAGAGGTTTGCAAGAGCTCAGTGTTGGATGATGGCTTTCCTTAAAACACCAAGGATCTCAATATCAATGTTCTTTAAAATATCAATAAACCCATGGCTGGGGTGGAGGTGTCACAGTCCTTCAAAACCTGGACTGAAGCACCTCCAAACCCAGCCCCACGTGGTGAGAGGCTCCACTTGAGGAAGGACAACACTGGCCACCATCAACAATAACATGAAGAAAGAAAAGATGCTTGAAGTGACTAACAGCTGGAGCTAAAGGAGGAATTAGCATTCCCCAAATTGCCTGCTCCTTGGAGAGAGCTGGGCAAGCTTCCATGTGGTGGATCCTGCTTCCCTGGGCACCCAGGGGGATGCTGTGTGCTCCCCTGAAGAGGATGGCTCCATGTTGGCACCAGGAGGATGGGATGAAGGGCTGAGTACACTCACAAAGTAACACCCCGCGAGATGCAAAAAGCAGCAGACACTCTGGGAGGAGATTTCTTGGCTCAGAAGAGGGTTGTAGCTCGTTACAATTCCTTAGCAGTATCTTGGCTGCATTAGGATGGAGTGAGAGCTCAAGTATGCTGTGAAGCTTGATGCCCATCTTAAAAACAGGCCAGTAAATGCTTATTTCTTGAGAAGATCCACCACTGTGTCAGTTTCCACATCCCAAGTCCTCTGATTTACAGTTACAAAGTTTGCATTGACTGCGCCTGGAATCATTAAGCTACAAACCATACACTAATTATGGTGCCCTCGGCAAGAACGTTAATCCAAAGAGCATAAAATTATAATGACTTTCTTGGCATAATTAGACCAAACAAGATAAACAGTCCAAACAGCAACTGCAGCTTCGGCACATTTACACTCCCAGCTCAACCCACTGCGTGCCTGCAGGATGGTGATGGGGAGCAATGTGAGAAGTGACATCCCCAGGGCAGGGGGGTCATGGATCATTGCTGACTGACCCTATGGTGCCCATTCAAGCTCACGCTGAGCCCAGTGTGGAGGCATAGCATGGCAGCAGGGATGTCCCCATGTCTCACATCAAGCAGAGCTACCCCACGATCCAGCATTTCCCCAGGGACAAACTCCAAGCCACCAGCAGGGATGCAGGCAGAATACAGCCACCAGCATCGCCATGCTGCACATCTCTTCTGCCAGATCTGCACAGGGACAGCACACCACGGCATGAAAACCTGGACCAAAACTCACATCAACGCGTGCAGAGCTCACCCCATCTGCTGAACTCCAAAAAGGCCACTTGTGCCTTTTAGCAGCTCCACACTGAGGGGCCAGTGGCCAAGCCCCGGGTCCCAGGGACGTGGCCTCAGGCGGGGTCAGAGAAGCTGTTTCCAAAAGCAGGGCTTAAGCATAATGCTCATTTTATCTGCCTATTTATTTATTTATTGCTGACTGGGAAGTGCAACACAAAAGCTAATTATTTGATAAAAGCTCTGGGCAGGGTATTAATGAGCCAGACTTCTAAGCAGATTTCTAAACCTCTTTTCTGTCTCTGGCTGCAGAGCAGTCACCGAGTCAAAGCAGGTTGGGGTGCCACAGGGCCCCTTTCACGTGTGGCTATGGCACGGGGTGGCAGGGCATGAGCACAGGAGTGCTGAGCTTCCACTGAAGCACCAAAGGGCTGTTATTCCTTTTGCTCTCCTTCTTGGAGAAACACCAGTTATTCCTAGTGCCAAGGCTTGAAAGAAGAGGGTGGGAAGATGAGGGGAAGTGATTCAGTGAGTGAGCCACCCAGGTGATTGTCTGCAGAGTGCCTGCTGCAGTGCCACAGATCCTCTCAGTACACAACCCACAAGACAGGGTCATACTTAGGTAGAAAGGCTGTTCCATATAGAGCAAGAGTGAAGGTGACTAGCTGGAAGCTGTGCTGCTGAGGAGCTCCAGCCCAACATCAGCATCACATGCACAGGGTAAGGGGAGCGTGGGGCCCACACACAATCCATAGAGTCATAGAAAAGACCTTTAGGATCATCAAGTCCAGTATTAGCCCAGCACTGCCAAATCCACCACTAAACCGAGCACTCTAAGCTCTCCCTTTTCTTCACCAGGCTGAAGACTTTTAGGATGCAGCACACTTTAAAAGTTGCAACAAAGAAGGGGGTTAGCAACCTGAAAAGTCAATTCCAGATCTTGGGTTAGCAGAATGAATTCTTCTTTAAAAAAACTTAAAAAGGAAATCTAATCAAGAACAACTTTTCCTTTTTTTTTTTTTCCTTTTTGTTTAAACAAGGACACAGTGTGATGTGCATGGTCTCAAAAGGAGAATTTACTAGACACTGCTGTGACTAAGGCAAGATGTAATTAGAAGAGGGGAGGAACATTTATCATTTGCCAGAGTGAATTAGGTATTTCGACTTCTCAAAAGAATTGAACATAGAGGGTGAGTTTTTTTCCAATTTCTCTCACTTCTCCAATATTATTAAGCCCAGCTGAAAAACACTCGAGACAAATTGACTCATCTGAGCCCATCTCTTTATAATTGTTCCACATTCTGAATTGGCTTAGTTAAACGAACGCTTCGCATGGCACTTGACAGGCTCCGTTGTCTGGATGCGATATTAAAAATATCAAAATCAACACGAGAGCTGGAGCAGAGCTCGGGGATATTGCTGCTCTGAGCACTGTGTGTTGCTTCAGTTGAAATGCAGCATGTGTGTATGGCTTTAAAGGTGCTGCCAGATGTAGATGAAGAGATCTTATTCTTTTCCTATCACCGGCAAGGCATCTTTCCCTCTTTTCCTCCTACTTAGCAAGAGGTTTGTAAGCTCACGCTCTGAACGATTGGGCCATCAGCCATGGGTACGTGTGCAGAAATCATCCCTGTGAAGCATATTCGCCCTGCAAGCTTACACCAAGTGCACTGCCTTAACCTCTACTGCATTTGCAGTGCTTTGCATGGAATATTTTCATCTTCTCTTGTAGCAGGCAGGAAACTCAAGCTGCCTGATCCTGCCCAGCTTTTAATTAATCCAGCAAGTGAAGGATGGGGACAGCCAGAGATGAGGGCATCAAGGCAGAGAGCTGGAGACGCTCAGCATCTTCCCCAGAGCCTGGCAAATTCTTTTCTCCAGTTCATTTCTCTGGTGTTGGTGTGCACGTGAGATGCTTCACAGGTCTCATCTGAAGGCTATTGAAAGATTCAGAGAGAAGGGAAGAATTTGGGTCTGTGCTCTGCCAGCGTGATCTCAGACTGCATTTGCAAGACTCAAGAGCTTTGTGAAAACCCTAAGCCAGGCAAAATAATTGCTGATACAGAAACATTTGAGCAGCTCAGGCATGCATTAGATAAGGGATCTTGTTTCTTCTCACCCTCCCCTTGGCTTGCATGCTTCCTTTCCACATTGTTTTATCACGAACAGAAAATAACCAGAGAGACAGAAAGGGAGAGCCTGCCAACTGTGTGATTTATGTTGACTTTAGAGCTGAAACCTTTAGTAAAGCATCCAAAGCCCTGGGTGACTGTGAGTGGGGGCTGTAGCAAAGCCAGTACCAGTCTGTCTTCTGACCATCAAGCTGGGATTGAAGGCACAAACACCACAGCACTGTTGGTTTTGCACAGACACCATCCAGAAACACAGCAATGCTGACCTTGGGTCAGGCTGTCCCAGCCTCAGGTCCCTTCCTGAACTCACACCTACCTCTGCTTGAGATGGCAAATGCCCCATCCCTGAAAACATTCCAGGTCAGGTCAGACAAAGCTCTGAGCAACCTGCTCCAGTAGAAGATGTCCCTGCAGGGAAGCTGGACTAGCTGACCTTTAAACATCCTTTCCAACCCAAACCATTCTATGATCTTAGAATCATAGAATCGCTTAGGTTGGAAGACACCTTAAAGATCATCCAGTTCCAACCCCATGCCATAGGCAGGGACACCTTCCACTAGATCAGGTCGCTCAAGACCTCATCCAGCCTGGCCTTGAACACATCCAGGGAAGGAGCAGCCACAACCTCCCTGGGCAACCTGTTCCAGTGCCTCGCCACCCTCACTGTGAAGAATTTCTTCCTAACATCCTGTTCATATCTCCCCTCCGCCAATTTGAACCCATTCCCCCTCGTCCTGTCATTACAAGACCTTGCTGGATGATGCTATGATCCTACATCTTTTCCAACCCAACCTACTCTGTGATTAATAAATATCACTCAGCTGTTCAATGTCGTGCTACAAAATCCTCCAAAGATGGAGATGGAGACCACATGTCCATGGCCGGGTGGAGGGATGCCTCTCTGCAGGGACAGGTCAAGGGTGGGGTGGGAAGGCTCTGTAACTTCACAGCCCAGTTTGCTAAAGAGTTGCACAAATAAGCACTTTGGCAATTTTTTTTCACAGGACCAGGATGGAAATAAACGAGTTACCAGAGCCTGGTGTGTGTTTATTCATTCCTAGACCAGCAGCAAGATTTCTCCCTTATTTAAATAGTGTCTCCAAGGGCCTTCCCCTTACTCATTTAATAAAGCAGCGTGTCAACACCAGTTCGGCATTGCAAAATGAAGGGCACTCAGTGATTACCCTGTGGGACACTTAAATAAAGAGAGAAGAAAACAAAAGATCAGTTCTGCACAAGCAAAGAGCTCTCATCGCAGGCAGCGCTGCTGGGCCAGGAGGAGCAGGATTTACCCCACCTGAACTGGGCGCACTGAGTGAGAGCTGCACTGCCTGGCTTGGAGGGCAGCAGAGCTGGATGGGGGAAATGAAGGGTTTTAAACCCATGAAACAAAAGCTGGGGACTAAGCCTCCAGGTAGGATGGATGGGGGGCTCCAGCAGCAGCACAGGGGTGCTTGGCGCTGCTGTGCTCACAGAGATGGACGTCAGCAGCACTTGGAGGCTTCAGTGCTTAAACAGGACTTGAAAAAAAAGATGAGGACCATGTTTCTAGCAGGACAAGGGGTGATGGGGTTAGACTAAAAGGAAGGAGATTAGATATAAAGAAGATCTTTTTCTACACTTAAGGGTAACGAGACGCTGGCCCAGGCTGTCCAGAGAGGTGGTAGATGTCCCATCCCTGGAAACCAGACCAGCCCAGAGGGGCCTCTGAGCAACCTGCTCTACTTGAAGATGCCCCTGCTTACTGCAGGGGGGCTGGACTAGACAACCTTGAAAGGTCCTTTCCAACACAAACCATTCCATGACTCTATTAAATGGGAGTTTGCTGATGTGGAGCTAAGAGCAGCAGAGCCATGCAAACCCTCTCAGTTTTGTGTTTGCCTTAGTGACCCTCATCCTCCCACAGCCTGCCCACAGCCCGCCCACAGCCCATCCACCCTTCCCCTGCCCTGCCCAGTTACCTGCAGGCAGGAGCAGGCATCCCTGGGTCTAACACTGAGACTTAATTACCTGACTGCTTGTTGTGTGCATCTTGGCTCTGCTGGTTGCTCAACAAACCAAGGACAGGGAGGCTAAAGCTGTCCCACAGACATCACCACCACTGGGAAAGAGAGGGCTGAGATCCCCTTTGCAGAAGGGAAGGGGAGGGAAGAGCTTCCCTTAAAGTGCCTCAAAATGAATTCAATTTAGAATGGATTCGCCTTTGATGAATTAAACCCAGTGTGGTTTAACAACTATGTAATGGGTTATATATATGATCTGTTAAACAGGTGTTTGAGGTTTAGCAATTATCTAATAAGAGACTCATACATATTACAGTAGATAAACTTCAATAAATATGTTCTTAATCAACCGGAGAGCACTCAACATACAATTACCATCCCTGCCACATCTTGTTGAAGCAAGCAGCTGATTCAGTGCACGGTGGGATGTTATGGGCTGCTCACAAAAGCCCCCATGTCTCTTCCTTGTGGTGCCAGGGGTTGGAAGAGACCCAAACAGATCATCGAGTCTAACCCCCCTGCCACAGCAGGACCAGATAATCTAGCTCAGGTCACACAGGAACACATCCAGACAGGCCTTCAAAGTCTTCAGAGGAGACTCCACAACTTCTCTGGGGAGCCTGTGCCAGTGCTCTGTGACCTCTGTTCCCCCTTGTGTTGAGGTGGAACCTCCTGTGCTGCAGCTTCCATCCATTGCTCCTTGTCCTATCCCAAGGAGCAAGTGAGCAGAGCCTGTCCCCTACTCACACACCTTCATTCGTGAAGAGAGATGGAAATGGATACAGGAAAGAGAGCTTAAAGGCAGAGAAAGTTGGGTTTGTTCAGCCTGGAGAAGGCTCCAGGAAGACCTTACTGTGGCTTGCAGTACTTAAAAGGGGCCCATGCAAAGGTGGAGACAATCTTCTTAGCAGTACATGCTGTGACAAGACAAGGGGTGGTGGTTTTAAAGTAAAATAGGGAGATTTAGACTAGATTAAGGAAAAGATCTTCTAGACTGAGTGTAGCAAAACACTGGCCCAGGTTGCCCAGAGAGGTGGTACATGCCTCATCCCTGGAAAGATTCCAGGTCAGGTTGGATGGGGCTCTGAGCAACCTTACCTAGTTGATGATGTCCTTGCTCACTGCAGGAGGGTTAGACTAGATGCCATTAAAAGGTCCCTCCCAACCCAACCTGTTCTGTGACCCCGACAAATTCATTTGCATTAGGAGGCATCAAGAGTGGAGCAGGAGGCTAAACACACACACCCCACACGCCACCTGGAGATTGCCCCTTGGCTAGCTGTGCCAGTGATCCATGCCGTGCTCCTGCCTCCCAGGTCGCCCGGGGCAGGGATGCAGAAACCCAGCTCTGCCAGAGGCTTGACTCTGGGAGGCTTTGGATAATTTGCCAGGTCCTTAGCGGGGGTGTTAAATCTAATTACCACCTTAGCGCTGGCTTTCCCAGCCGTAAAACAGCAGGGGAATCCCCGCCAACTGCTGGAGACAAAGGCAGCATCACTTGAGGGCTTCCCCACATTCCCGCACCCGGAAAGCCTCCTTTCACCTCAGACTGGAGCGCAAGGGACAAAGGAACTGGTTGCTCAACCTGCCGCAGCCAGGAAAATAAACATGAGCTCTTGTGTCAAGTAGGAAAGTACCCAGAAAGAGCCATGGGGTAAGCAGAGCTCATTTGGGTTTGTGCACAGACCTTGTGCTGAAGTTCACAGTGAATCATTGCTGGGAGAGAGCAAAATTCTACCCGAGAGTATAGAATGACAGAATTGCTTTGGCTTTGCTTGGAAAAGGCCTCTAAGGCCATCAGATCCACCTATCAACCTAAGACCACCGTGGCCATTAAATCATGTCCCACAGTGCCATGCCCACACCTCCAGAGATGGTGACTCCATCATCTCCCTGGGCAGCCTTTTCTGATGCCTGAACACTCTTGCACTAAAGAAATTTTGACTAATTTCCAACCTAAACCTTCCCTGGCACAATTTCAGGCCATTTCCTCTCATTCTATCACCTGATATTAGGGAGAAGAGACCAACACTCACCTCACTCCAACCTCATTTCTGAGAGCTGCTGAGAACAGTGAGGTCTCCCCTTGGCCTCCTTTTCTCCAGGCTAAACAACCCCAGTTCCTTCAGCTGCTCCTCACCAGACCTGTTCTCCAGATCCTTCATCAGCTTTGTTACCCTTCTCTGGACATCCTCCAGCATCTCAATGTATTTTCTCTAGCGAGAGGCCCTAAACTGAACCCAGTATTGGAGGTGTGACCTCACCAGTGCAAAATTTTTACCTTGAACCACAGTGATCTTTTCACAGAGAGGTTTTTGAGCATCCTGACAGAGAAACAGCACATCCTTGGGCAGCTGCCCTGTCCTCCTCTCTTTCCCATCCTGTAATCCTCACAAAGCCAACAGGAACCCAATGAGCAGTGGGGAGCCCAAAGGGCTTCCTCTGAGTGTTGCAAACACCCACAGCAACATCTCCAGTATTGCACCCACCTCTCCATGTTCTGCTGGGACCTCTGGTGGGCACTTTTCACTCCATGTCATGCACAGGGCATGCATCCCCTGTGCTGAATCAACACCTTCCCCTCTGTAGCCCTTGCTGCTGAAAGTGGGGAGCTTTGAGCCCTGCAGAGGCTGCAGGAGCCCCTCTCCCCATCTGCAGTGCAGGCCCCTGGCAACACCATGCTGCCGGCAGCACAGGTGGGGTGGCAGCAATCCCTCTTTTCCTGGGGAATTTTCCTCTCGGCCCCTTGGCTGCAGAAGATGAGCACATTTTTAAATATAGCCCCGGAGCTGTCTAATAGCTGGCTCGCTCTGACTCAGAAATCTGCCTTGCTCTCATTGATTTCGCAGCAGCTAAATGCAGGGATGCCAGGAGCGTCCCGGGGACACGCAGCTCCTCTGGCACAGCCTGCCCCAGCTTAATGACCTCTGGCAGCAGGCCGCGGCTGCAGCGCTCCCTCACCACAGCGCTCCCTCACCACAGCGCTCCCTCACCGCGCACCGCTCAGGACAGCTTCATCTTCTGCTGCTCCTGCTTTTTTATCCCGTCGTTACCAGTGCAATTTTATCGATGGCTCTAGTGCTGCCTATTTAATTATTCCCTTTTAATCCCTTCAAGCAGATGAGACATAAAAGCAAAGGCCATTAGCGACTGGGGAGCGATGTGCAGGGGCATTAGGCTGGCAGGAGGAGCAAATGCCGAAGCGGATCCTGCCGCCCACCTCCCCTCTCCACGCTGGACAGCCACGTGGGAGGGAGCATGCCGGAGGGAGCAGCGCTTTAAATAGAGATGTCAAAGCGGGGAAAACATGGGAGAAGGTGCCAACGGTACCCTGGCACCCCCTCAGGGGCATCCCAGCCTGCAGATGCCAGCGCAGGCTGAGCATCCTTGGTGGGTTTTTCCTCTGGGCTCATATTCGCAGCACCCAGACCCCTCGGTCCCGCACCAGGGACAGTCCCTGGTGGCTGTCAGCCCCATCACCCGTGGAGGACACCTGCTGCGGCCCCCCTAAGTTGCAGCTAATGTGATCAGGTGGAGAGAGAGCAAAAGACGTTTGCTTCTTTTTTTAGACCTGAGGAGAGAAGTTGTACAATTTCAGCTTATAAATAATTGAAGGGCTAATGTAATCTCAAACTGAGCACTTATTAAATGGAAACGTCCCTGTTGACAGATGAATTCCTGTAAGTTTTCTTTGGTTGAGCTCAGATGCCTGTTTTCTGCTTTGAAGCAGATGAGGTCACTCTGGCTGGACAGCACACACTGTGCCTGGCAGGGATTTGGGTCCATGGAAGGGGAAAAAAAAGATAATAACAATAATAGTAGCCATAAGGACAGGTTTTTAAGGCTGCAGGACAGCATACGCAGGAGATCAGCACACTTGGCTATGTCCAACTCTCAACACAGGAAGGACGTGGACCTGCTGGAGTGGTCCAGAGGAGGGCCACAAAGATGATCAGAGAGTTGGAGCACCTCTCCTACTACAACTGGCATCATTTCAGTATCTGAAGAGAACCTACAGGAGGGCTAGGGAGGGATTGTTCAGAAGGGCTTATAGAGACAGGACGAGGAACAGTGGTTTTAATCAGAGTAGATTTAGGTTGGACATTAGGAGGAAGCACTTCACAATGAGGGTGGTGAAATACTGGAACCAGTTGCCCACATCCCTGGAGACATTCAAGGTCAAACTTGATGGTGTCCTGAGCAACCTGATCTAATTGGAGATGTTCCAGGTCACAGCAGTGGGGTTGGACCTTCAAGGGTCCCTTCCAACTCAATGCATTCTATGATTCCATATCTGCTTCCTCTCTGAAGACCCTAAGGCAGCTGGGATGTCCCCAGGCAGTTGGGCACATACCTGGCCAAAGCCCAGTGCATCAGCCAAGGGTTCAGAGTGGCAATGGTGTGAAAGGGATGTGGGGGTGAAGGTCAGGCCCCCTCACAGATGGGCAGCATGGAGCCACGGCATGCCGTGTCCTCCCCCCGCGCCGCCGCTCTGTTTACATTCTGCCTTCCTTCAATTATAATTAATAGCAGCTCATTATCAGGAGGGGACCGTTTATAAGATTCAATTAGAAGCCATTTATTTTAATGCTTTTGAACACAAAATGAGTTTGATCTCAGGAAACATTTCATTAGCATAATCTTCCCATAACAAGATCATCTTCTGAGCTTGACATATTTACAAGCTGGTACCAGGAGGAGGAACCATGTCCGAGCAGTCATGGCCCTCAGATGGCAGAACCAGAGGAGCTGAGCAGGGCACTGTCTGCACCTGCTCAGCTTCTCCTACTGTTTGGGAATGGGCATCCTTGGCCAAGGTCTTGGCTCTTCTCATAGGATGGTTTGAGTTGGAAGGAACCCTGGCAGGGAGCAGGGACACCTTCAACTAGAGCAGGTTGCTCCAGAGCCCTATCCAACCTAACCTGCAATGTTTCCAGGGATGGGGCATCTACCACCTCTCTGGGAAACCCAGGTCAGTGTCTCATTAACCTTAGTGTAAGAATGTCTTTGTTCTGTCCAGCCTTAATTTCCCTCTTTTGGTTTAAAGCCATCACTTTCTGTCCTGTTGGAAAAGACTCTGCTAAAAAGATTGTCTCTACCTTTCTAACAGGTCACCTTTAAGTGAAAGGCCACAACGAGGTGTCCCTAGAGCCTTCTTCTCCTTCAGGCTAACAACCCCAACTCTCTCAGCCTGTCTGTCTAGCAGAGGTCATGTAGCCTCAGATCATTTTTGTATCTTCCTCTTAAGCTGCTTCAGCAGGTTAGTGTCTTTCTGGTGTTCTTTTGCAGGAGTTTGGCTCCCACCTCACACTTCCTCTTTGTCACCAGCACCAAACGGTGGCCTTAAGAGCTGGCTCATCTGTCAGGCACCAGCACTGTCCATCATGCCAGACCTACAAATCCAGCGCTGAGCCACCAACAACCCTTTGCCTTTGAACAAGCACAAAGCAGGGTCTGATAGCAACACTCCCATTGCCCTTCCTGGCTGGAATCCAGCCTGCTCCAGCCCTTGTGCAGAGCAAAAAGCCCTCAGCAAACCTGTGCCATGGCACAGAGAGGGAGTGAGATCATTTTATTTGACTCTTCAGCATAAGGAAATTTAGTCATGAAGCAGGAATGAAAACTTGCATCCACTCCAAGTCAAACTACTCCACAGAGCATGGCCATTTTTCCCCCCCAGGGATAATGATCCCAGAGCTGTTGCCCATATGGAAGATGTATGGCTTTGCCATTCACCACATGACTTACACATTTCATAGGCTAAGCTGAGGGATGGGGAATCATTTGCTTACACTTAAGCTGCACAGTGCACCACCACCTATTTTGGGTATAAACTAACGCCATAAACATATTTCTAAACACTCAGGCTTTATCAGAGCCCTGTCTGGAGCTGGTGCCTTTCCGAGAATGATGCTCACAATGCTCTGCCACTTCCACAGTTGACTGAAACACCCCAGCCCCCCCCTGCTAGCACAGGGGGCAGGCACCAGGTCCAGGCAGGGGATGGTTCAGCTTCAGGGCATGTGGATATAGGGCTGGAGAGTGCCACAAAGCCAAAGCTTCTTTGTTGGGTGGAGAAGGAGCCCCTTTTGTCTAGAGTCCTCTCAATCCTCTCTCCATGCCAAGTTGCACCCTGGGCTCAGATATGCTTTCCCGTGCCTGGTGCTGCCTCCTTGCTTCTAGGGGCAGGTGGATTGTAAACAGGCAGGGATTTTGGTCTCCAAACAAAATGGGTATCATGATCAGAGCCCTGGCATTAGAAAGCAGGTGTAGGCAGTGCTCATGCTGCCAAGCCCTTTGTGGCCCCATGCATCTGCATGCAGCCCAGCTTGGGCACAGGGCGCAAAGCCAAGCGCCCCCTTCCCAGCTCTGCATTTCACAGGATCTCTGGTTTAAAGCCACCTGAAACACCAGGAAATAAATTCTCCTCCAAACATCTCCAGGTGCCACTGCTCTGGATTATCTGCTAGCAGAGGAGGCAGTTCTCCAATATTTCAAATGTATGGGCCATACGTTCTGGGAAACATAACATATACAGTGAAAAAAAATATTGCTTCCCCATATGGGCTTGGAGAAACCACGGATCACAGCGTGGAACCAGATGGCCAGTAACTCAAGGCAGCTGAACAGAAATCTCTGGGACAAATTCATCCCCACCACAACCACACCAAGCCTGAGAGGCTTACTCTACAGTTTCGCTTAGCTCCTGGCATTTGACTCCTGCAGTATGTGAGCTTTCTACTCGTGGAAGTCAGTTCACGATGGCTAGCTGGGAATCCTGTTGCTGCAGTTGTTCCCCCAGCTCTTCTGCAGAGCTATCTCTCCTCCCAGAGCTGCAGGAGCAGATAGACAATCCTCAGCTCTCCCACTCCTGGGCTGAAAGCAGGGCAATTTGGGTTCAGAAATGCTATATTGCACTAAAGCACTTCATGGCTACTCTATGGGCTCTCCCTCCTTCCTGAGGGCCTGGTGTCCTTGGTTTAATGGTGCCCACATCCATGCCCCCACATCCTCAGCAGCTGCTTCTGCAGCTCTGTGCCCACTGGACACCCCCACCTGCAGCTTGTGGCTTTTCTTCAACGTTTTGGCCAGAATAAATTAACAGAAAAATCTATTTTCATGCTGAATTTGCTGCATAGCTCAGGCATTGAATAATCTTCCAGCAGCCCCTGAAAACCTTTTCAACACCCACAGCAGACCCATCCAGCACCTGCCTGCCAGCGGCACATGGCTGCAGGGGGACCCAGGCAGCGCTGGCCTGAACTCTCTTCCTTCAATGTCCCAGGGTGACCAAATCCACGAGGGACAGCTGAGTTCCTGCAGCCCATCTCATGCCAGCCACACCCATGATGGGATTAAGCAACTGATTGCATGAAGGGATTGAAAACCAGGACATTTCATAAAAGGCGATTAAAATTCCCTCTGATACCACAAGAGATTTGTTTTCAGCTGTTACACTAATGAATAACTGGCTGGGGAAGGAGTGAAGGCAGGAGCTGGAGCTCCCCAGGTGATGCCAGTGCTGCTGGAGCAGGCTGAGCCTCCTGCTGCCTTAGAGTCACTGGTTTTTCCCTAGGAAGCCACAGTGCCCAGCATGTTGCATCCTGTCCAGCATCTTGCCGTGACTCACCCAGTGAGTCCCCCCCCGTGGAGGCACCAATCCTGCACCTCTCCCTTTGCTCTCCAAGCCTTACTGTCATTATGAATCATTAGTCTGAAATAAGGACACCAGATGCAAGCAAGGATGAGTCATTGGAAGGAGGTGAAAGGAAAACCAGAACCAGCCACATATGAAAGCTCTGCAGCAATACAAGGACCGAGTACGTGAATGGCTGTGTTTGGACCAGGGCGATAATGCTTTGCCAAGAACACGCCGACTCGTGGAGAAAACACCAAGGCCAGGCACCATCCTGCTCCCCAGCCAAGGGCAGTGCCTCAAAGGCCACCAAACCTGGTGGCTCCACTTAACAGGGCACTGAGATGGGGTGCTGGGAGGCAAGGACCCCATGTGGTCTCAGAAAGGTCACCGCGTCATGCTGTGGTTCTGCCAGGATGGATTCTGCCGGTTTAAAGTGGATGTGAAGCATCTCCATGTGCGTTTGGCACATGCTGATGCAACCCAGACACTTGAGCAATGACTTCACCTTAAAGATGAGTTTAAATGTTAATTAGAGGGTGGAATGGATCCCTCAGTGCAGTGCTGGCATTTCCAGGTCCCATCGACACCATGCAAAACCAGGTCCCTGGGCCTGGGGACAGCCACCAAAAATCCAGTCAAAGAGAAAGAGTCTATTTGCACCATGGGTAGCTGCTGCTGAAGCCAAATCTGCCCAGCAAGGGGAAGGCAGAAGCTGTGACTGCAGGATTAAAGTCAGTTTACTTTGTGACATGGATTTAGATTACCACCCGGTGACGCTGTGATTAGAGGGACTCAGTGTCACCCCAGAGGGAAGGGAGATGCTGCAAAAGAGCCTGGCCACGCATTTAATGAAGAAAAAGTGGGATTTTATGAGATCTCTTGGAGTACTGAGCACCTTCACACCCCAGGGCTCACCTGCAGTTCCAGAGAAAGGGAGCCCCCGGGTGCCCCATGCCCTGCTTGGCACTTTGCTGTGGAAGGGCCTTGGGGATGACAGCTGGCCAAGGGAAGCCTGGCAGTGCCAGCCAGCACCCCACTACTGCACTCTGATGCCAAATTGTTCACATTCCTCCCCTAATCTCCAGGTTAGCCACGAGGCATCTCAGACAAACTTTTTTTTCTCCCCAGCATTGCTGAAGGAGCTTTTGCACCAGAGAAAGCAGAGGATAGGATGGTGACTGACTTGGGGATCCAAAGTGGTGTGGGCAAACGTGTCCTTGCTAACACTACCCTTCCTTCAGCTAGCCAAATCGCTAAATTGGAGCAATCTGCTCCTCCCAGACCAGGGAGCCAAGGCAGGCAGGCAAGGCAAGGCTGTGTTTGCACTCTCCGGGAGCAACCAAAGGCAGCCCTCCAGCCCTCGCCCGTCTCCTGTGAGGGAAGCTCCCGGGAAGACAGCAGGATGCCAGGATCTGTGCCTTCCCAGCTCTTACCTGGGTAAGACAGAGGGGAAGATGATTTCAAGCTGCAGAGAGAGGTTCAGAAAGCTCTCTGCAATCCCTCTGGCTTCGCTTCACCAAGGTCTGTGTTTACCAAGCCAGCTCCCTCTCCGACAAATGCAAACATGATCCTTAGGGGAATAACAGAGTGAAGAATTTGGATGAAAAAGCTATTAAAAAAAAAAAAAAAAAAAAAAAAAAAAAAAGGAAGGCATCCAACAAATACTTAGGGGAGCAACTGAAGGAAAGATTTCCAAATATCCAGAAGCATAAAAGGTTGCTCTTTGGGGAAAGCCAGTCCTGAGTGTTCCCAGGAGCTGCTGCTTCAGCCCTGTGCTGGGACACCCCTGCCTGCCCCAACAGCCTCCAATGCCCATTAAGGCTGCCTTTTTTTTTTTCTGAGTAAGCCCAGTGATTACCCACTGACAGAAACCACAGAAACAACTTCAGGGCATACATAGCAGCTTTAAAAAGAAAGGAAGAAAAGAAGAAGTCAAAACCAGTTCCTTCATGTTGGAAGATGTTTGAGGTCCTTTACTGCTCTGTCCTGCCCTCGAGCAAACCACTGCAAAATGGTTTCTGCAGGGCAGACCACAGCACAGCCTCCCAGTGAGTGAGAGTCCCTGGGGACTGTGGATAAGGCAGTCTCAATCACCTGCCTATCTTTCTTTTCCAATTTTCTCTCCTTCTGGTCTTTCTGTTTCTAGACCACAGCCAGTCCTCATCCTCAGTGGCAGCAGGATGCAGTGGTGTCCTCCCCTGTGGGCCCATCTATAAGGATGCTCTGTCCCTCGAGCACATGGCAGGGGGGTTGAAACAACAACATCCACCCCAAGGTTCATTCTCTGCCTGTCCAGCTCCCAGAGAACTGACAGAGATGGATGGCCACCAGCCTACGAGGCCTGAGCAAACAGGAGAGGGACAAGAGGAAGGATCCTGCCCTTGCTTTTATTCTCCTGGCAGCAGGGTCATGCTGGGGGTTAGGGGCATTAACTCTGCACTGGTCCTGGCTCTGTCACTCTGGTGCCATTCTCAGTGCCCCTGCATTACACATGCCCCTTGCCACACATGCCCCCACCAAACAGACATTTAAGACCTTTGTTCACGTTCATTTAAGCTGCTGCTGCTGCAGTATTGATTAGGCTGCCTGGCCCTCTGAATACCACATTAGTGTCCTCTTCTTGGAGGGAGGAAAAAAACCCAGCTGGGACAGAAGAGCTGCAGAGCAGCCCAGCAGCCATCATGGCTGCTCCCCTTGGCAAGTCTGACCACAGCACCTGGGAGGATTGGGAGGGAAATTAGTTGTCAAGTCAGCTCACTCCAGGTTTCTGGGTTTTCCAGATGGTTTGGCTGTCTGGGGATGTCTCTTGATACCTTTCACAGAATGAGCCCTCCCTGGAATATGGGAAATGTGAACTAACATTAAAGCCCAAAGACATATTGCAGGAATCTTTTCTGTTGAAAGCAGGAGACTGAAAATGCAGATGTCTCAAGCAGTGGAAGGACAGCTTTTTCCCTTCACCACTATGGTCCTGGGATTCCTTTTGTAGCCCAAATATTGATGTAAAATGAGCCTTTCCTAAAATGTCTAAAGTTGAGAGACTGTTTCTGCAGAGGAAATTGCTAATTCAGTGCTGGGTAGACCTGTGTGTGCAGGAAACAGGAGGCTGGAGCAAAACCAGGGAATTCCTGGGGAGGGCATCCCTGGAAGAGCCACAGACACTGACGGGATGTGTAATACTGCATGTGGACTAGATGATCCTTCTAGATCCTTTTCCAGCTGAGCTACTCCATTCTATTACACTTGTGCTGGTGACAGCCTCTAAAGTAGCTGGAAGCATCTCCAGATGCCTGTGCTGTGCCCTGGGTAAGCATGGAACAGGCTCACTCCAGGCACAGCATCTCCAGCAGCTCCCATTGAGCATGTGAAGAAGCACTCAAGCCACTGCAGCATTTCATCTGTCACCCCTGGAGCTGGTAGGCATCACAGAATCATGGAATAGTTTCTGTTGGAAGGGGCCTTTAAAGGCCAACAAGTCCAACCTCCTGACAGACATCTTCAGCTAGATCAAGTTGCTCACAGCCTCGTCTGACCTGGCCTGGAATTGGGGCATCAACCACCTGTCTGGGCAACCTGGGCAGTATCTCATCAACCTCAGCTTGAAAAAAATATCTTTCTTAGATTTGGTCTAAACTGCCCTCTTTTAGTTTAAAACAACACACACACTCCAGGCACCCCACCCTTGTCCTGTTCCAACAAGCCCTGCCAGAAAGATTGTCCCCATTTCTCATCTTCTACTTTTTAAGCTCAGAAAGGCCACAAGGCTGAGCCACCCCAACTCTCTCCACCTGCCTTCTTAGCAGAGGTGCTCCAGGCCTCACAGGGACCTTATTTTACACCCACGTCCCTTGGAAAAACCTCTGCTGCTTTCAGGGAGAGTTTCTGGAGCTCCAGGAGCAGCCCGGTGCAGAGGAGGAGGCATGCTCACTGCCTGCCTTAGGCAAGAAAAGCCATACATGGTAGGAAAGTTTTTAAAAGGCAGCAGCATTTCCAGCTCAGATAGAGCCAGCATAGGGTGGAAAGAATTTCACAACTGGCAGGGCAGAAGAATCAATTTAAGGTGTTTACACAATGCAAAGCTCCTGGTGCATAATTATCATTTTATAGTCAATCAATTATAATTCCGATCCAGGAGTGCAGCACGGGAAAATTAGCATTCAGGAGCATCTTTGATAAATTAGGGAGGATTATGGAGTCTGTGTTTGCAGAGATTTTGGTCTGGCACTAAGGGAGGATTTAAAAATGGCAAAGTTTTTGCCTCTGCAGCTGAATACACCAGGGGCTGAGGAATTTAAAGCTGTTTAGTTCTGGAAAAGAAGTAGGATTAAAGCTATGGAGAGGGCAGGGATCTATTCACTGTTTGATTAGGAGTTTTATGATGCAAAGAAGCTTTGGAGAATGCTTCAGCTCTCCTTGCATGGGATTATCACATCACTGTATTAATTATTAGTATTAGAATAACACCTAGGAACCCTTCACAGCATGCAGAGCCCTCTTGTTCAAGGCACTGAGTACTTGAGGTTTGATCCAAATCCTGCTAAAGTGACCCAGGATCTGAGCCCTGGGGTCAGGATAAGGCCCCTGGCGGGGATAGCTGGACCCAGGGAAGGTGCTGATGAGCTTCCCAGGGACTCCTTGCTTCTGTTGCTGCAGATCAGGGCAACCCCAAACCAGGCACAAGAAGAAGGAACAGCCAGATAATTACAAAATTACCCCAAATTACCTGAGTGAAGTCACAAGTCTTTCCCAAATGAAATCTCAGGCAGGGGTTGATGAAGTGTTTCCAGAAACAGATCTTACCTCTTACCCTGTAAGCCTCCAAACCCAAGGTCATACTTTGCCTAACACAACAGCTCTGTGTTGTTAGCCCCAGGAGCTGGATGCAGCCTTTCTTCACACCAAAGTACCATTTCAAAGGGACCCTTGGAAAGTGATGCTTAGCCCAGATGGCTTGGGGTGTCCAGGGCACGTTTCTGATGCAGAGTTTGGTTTATATCAGGTAGCAGCTCAGCCATGAGCTCCTTGCACCTATCTCATGACCTGCCCCAAGTCACTTGGGCAGGCCTTGGTCACTACTGGGCTTACTTTGAACATGATGAGGATCAGAGCCTTAGCTCTTACTTTTCAAAAAATGAAAGCATCCTCAGCGGGGATGGAAAGCCAAACCCCCAGAAGCTTCAGTGGGGCCAAAATCAGTCAGCACTTGGTGTCAAGAAAGGTGAGACAGACTCATCTCAAACCTACAGCCACTCTGGGGAAAACCCAGCACTGCCCACTTGCCTTACTGGCTCTCAAGACCACACCTGCAAAAACCAGCAGCAAACTAGGCCAGTAAAAATGCCCAGTAAAAGGAGGTGTTTTTCTACCAGGTGAATGGGCTTACTGACTCTGTACATCAAAAAGCAGCTTCCAAAAGCTGCTGAGCTGAGGGCTGAGAAGGCTGCTGCCAAGAATGGGGCTGGATTGAAGCATTTGGGGATAGGCAATGCCCTGCACAGCAGCTCTCTACCCATCTGCCCCTCTGAGCTTCAGAACCTGTTCTGTTGGGAAAAGAAGGAATCTGGAAACTCCAAGCCTCAGAGAAGCCAGGCAACCACTAGGCTTTGCATCCCTGGCCTGTCCCTCACACTCCTTTCCTAAAGAGGGTTTTCACAGCACAACCAATAGACAAAAAGTGATGGGAAGTAGAGGGGGGGGAAGAAGAAGAAATAGGGCCCCAAGCAGCAGCTGGGTCCAGGAACTGTGTGACCAGCACTCCCTCCTCAGCCCTGTCCTTGGGGAAGCCACTGTGGGCTCTTTACTGCAAGGAGGGGAAGCTGCTCTGTATGCACAGCTCAGCCCTCATCTTCTCTGCTGGCTTTATCATGGTAATATTGGGAGCCCAGTCTGGTGGCAATAATCTCCTCATTCTCTGCTGTTTCCTCAAGGGGGTAAAGATCATGGAGCATTAACACAACGGATGTGCACTTTGAACCAGAAGCTGTTCCCTGGGCTATAAATCAGAGCCTGCCACTGCAGCACAATGGCCCTGAAATTAATTACCCCATCCCTTTACCAAAGAGAAAGGACCTCGTGTCACTGCGGATGCACACACCGCCAGGCACACAGACCTGTGGGACAGCCCTAGGGACATCCCACAGGGTGGCCAGACCCACTGAAGGTGCCCGGAGCCACCATCAGGTCCTGGCTGCTGGCTGAAGGCAAATCCTAGCTGCCAGAAAAGGGTTTTCTTGGACCACACATCTCTCTTGAAATCCCTTTGACCATCTGGCTGTGCCTGGGGGGGTCTGTCCTGCTTCCTCCTCAGCCCTGTGACAGTGTTAGAACTCCAGGAGAGCAAGAAAGATACCAAGTTGGGCCATGGAGCCCAGACGTAAATCCCTATGGTTTTGATCCCTATGATGACCCACAGAGCTCACCTACAGATTAGAGAGAAGGCTGCTCTCTGAAGGCTTGATGGTCTGGGCTTACAGGGAAGGCTTATTGAAGAGCAAACTGATAGCAGAAGAAAAGGGCAGGGAAAGAAATTNTAAAGTGTTATCTGCTCTTTTTTTCACCTTTGCCATCTTTTCTCAGATGCAGAAAGGAAGGGAAGAGGGAGGAGACAGCTCTTTGCATTAGGACTCCCACAGTTCTTCTGAGTGATTGAGTCCAGAGGAGGGTCAGGAAGGTGGTCAAGGGTCTGGAACACTTCTGCTATGAGGACCCCCTGAACAGCCACCACTTGCTGAATTTCAAGGCCGGGAAGAGGAGGTGCTGCAGCAGGTGTGCCACCATCAGCAGGCAGGAGCCTGCCCAGCTGCAAACAGGGTTACCTTCGGGCTGCTCTGGAAGACACTTCCCTCTGCACCCCCTACTGCCGTACGGGTTCACTGTTTAAGAGAAACACCAACCTGCTTTGCCTTCCCCACAGCCCAAAAGGTCACATCAAGTAAGTGGTGAGATTTCCAGCTCGAACAGACTGTTCGGGGGCTGTTTGCAGTCATGTTTTTTCTTTTTTTTTTTTTTTCCCCAACTTGAGAACTGGCACAGCAGAGCCCATACGCAAGGCTGAGTCCTCATCTCACACGAAACAATAGAAAGAAAGACACCGTTGGTGCCCCATCCATCTAGAGCGCCTCCTCCCTGACTCCAAATCCTCCTCTTGCCCACTGCAAGCTCTCACCTCAGCTCTTCCCATCTCACCCTTGGTGCCAGGGCTGGCAGTGCCATCCATCCATCTGTGCATCCCAGCAGGATGACTGCTCCTCCGAGACGTGCCGACAGCAGCCATGAGGAGAAGCCAAAAGCATCGCTGCCCTTGGGAGCCAGCAGAGCAAAATTTATGTGAAAACAACACCTAAAAGCATTGGTGCTAATGGAAGACAGAGGTTGTATAGCACGAATAAAAACACAATCCCAGTGATGCACAGTGAAATGGCAGCATCCATCAGCTCTGGGATGCTTGCTTGCAAAGCAGGGGCGCTGGCTGTTGGGTTTGTGACCATTACAAAAGCAAGAGAGGAAATGACCTCGCTTTTAAGCCTGCCTTTCCTCCCATCTGTGCAGCACAACCCGTGCCTCTCTGCACAAAAAGGTGTAAAAGGACAAAAGGAGATGAACCAGGCGACTGAAACACAAGCCAAGGCCATTTATTTAACAGACGTTTGCGTTTAGGAAAGGAAATTAAATCCATACCCATACTGCTGCTCCTCTCCCCATCCCTGTTGCAGCCCAGCACCCACAGCCCAGTACAGAACACAGCACATCCCTTCCTGGGCCCTTGTGACACCCAAATACACATCAACTGACATCTCTTGGAGACCTCCAGTGAAGCTCTATTGGTCTATGGCCCAGTGTTTGCCATAATAAATAAATAGAAAGACAGATAGACAGATAAAAGTTATCTGGGAAAATTAAAATAGGACACCAAAGCAATGCCTCACATCCCTGCCCATGCAGGAACATCAGTGCTGAGGAGCACAGCTTCAGATTCACAACAAAACCCATTAGGATGTGTCAGCAGAAGCTCCACCATGGAAATGGTGTCTCAAGAGGGCAATGTACTGCAAAGCTAAGAGGGGTGGCCAAAGCATGGCCTTGAGACATTTGTCTCCATGCTCTGGAGCAGGGCAGCACCAAGGGACCTGTTGTAGTGAGAGGTGTCCCTGATAAAGGTGGTGGGTTGGAACTAGACCTAAACCATTCTATGATTCTCTGATAAGAAGAAACCCAACTGCTGCCCATCACCAACAGGACACCCTAGCCTGGCTGCATTTGCTGTCAGGGCATTTGCTGGGCACATTTGGGTCAGGGCTGTGTTCAACACAGGGCTGCCTGGAGGGACAAGCTTTTACTTGTGCATTGTTCTTAATTGAAGAACCCCAATGCCCAGCAGAGACTATCCAGCACTGCAATCATGCTTGTTCACTACTATGGCATGCACAGCAGAGGTGAAAATGTCTTTAGCATGCAAGTCATCAGCACCTTGCAGGCACTGCGGGCTCTGCACCCAGGAACATGAGGCCACCAGCAGATAAATTTTCAGGGCATTTCCCCTGGAAACACCTCTTTGCCTGACATTTGCTCCTGCAGCATTAACTCTTTTTATCCTGCCACTCTGTAAGTGGGACAGAGAGCAAAGCAGTCAGTTGGTTGCCAGTGCCAGGAGGCTCTCCAATAGCCGTTGACAGTTGATGTGATGGAGTGCAAACAACCCCCCCGCACCCAGCAAGGCGAGGAACATCTCGCCTCTGCGCTGCCGTTTTTAGCTATCTGAATGCACACAAGCGTTTGGAGGGAGAGCCTGGGGAAGGGTCCACTTCTCAGCCATGGAGTAACCAACACTGAGGGAGGAGAGAAAGCCAAAGCCTTACCTGGCTATGGGGACACTGTGCCAGGGCTGTGATTAGCAGCAGAGAACTTCTAGGAAGAAACCTTTCATTTAAATTAAACTCTGTTTCCTACTCACTCGTGGTCACACATCCATTGGCAACCTGAGCTGATGTGACCACATTATGAATTACTTTTTTCCTCTAAGTATAAGTGAGACCCCAAAGGAAAACAGTGCTGTCCTTTCCCAAGAAGGTGGCTGTCACCTGCCCCCTCTCCCTCACTGCAGAGTTGGACTTGATGGTCCCCATGGGTCCCTTCCAACCCAAGCTAGTCTATGGTTCCATGAGAGTTCACACTGCTAGAATCAGTTTTGGGGTCCAGAGAAGCCATCACTGCCCTGCTACCTTCTAGCTTGCACATCCAGGCTTTGCTATCCCTGTAGACACCTTGGTACTGCTGTGCCTTCAAATAACCTCCCAATGGACAGAGGGAAAAGACATTTTTAATTAAGTGTTTGCAGCTGAAGTTTTTCTAACTGAAAGGCCCCAGAACAAGAACAAAAGCTTCCTTTCAGGCAAAATAAACCTTTGATGAGGAATTTAATCAAAACCAGCACAGCTTTGAGAAAAGGAAAGGGAATGTGCAGAGATGGTATGTTGCTGCATTTTGGAGGACATGAGCCCCCCTGGCCCAGGACACATAGGACAAGGCTTCTTTGGCCATTGGGGCAGTATCTCCTTCATTGCCCTGTGCCTCCCATCCCACTGGCCTGGTTTTACGAGACAAGTGACCAGACCCTGGGCTCCTCTCAGAAGAGCTACTTGCTTTTAGGAAACCCAGGACTGGTTCCACAAAGAAGCTCACTCCACAGGGCTGTTGAGCCCCACCAGATTCTCACCTTCCCAATCCAAAGCAGTTGCTTCAAAGCCCCAGTTCAGCAAGAAGCAGACAAAAATGGGGAACTGTGCTTGTGGGGAACCCATGTCTCTTTATCCACTGGAGAAAATGCTTCAGGCCTCTTTTCCACTTTAACAGGTGACCCACACAAGTATCACCTCATCCTGCTGTAGAAAAACTTTCCCAAAACCATATATTCAAAGATCTGCCTTGAAAATACATACATACATACATATATATATATAAACACATAGGTTTTTTTTCTTCTAATAATAAAACATTTAGTTCTAGGTCACTAAGCAGAGGAGATAGAAGAGGAGAGGGAGAGCTGCTCTGATCTCTTTTGCAGCTTTTTATAGAGAAATGTTCTGCTTAACTGCCTTTCTGGAGAAAAAGAAAACCTGTTCACGATATAAATGGGGGCTGGCCATCAGCCAAGGCTGCCCAGCTTTAACCTGCTGGTGCTATCAGCTCTGGGGTCTCGCCGGTACCATAGGTAAGTAGTAATTTAAAGGAGTGATGTAAAAGCCCATTTTCCCTGCCTGGAAGAGCTAGATACTCGCAGAAGACCTGAATGGCAATAATCAGCCCCAAAAGCATCCATCTGCAGCAAAGCCTGAGCAAGGAGATGGGGAGGAACGGCTTCAGATCAGCTGCAGTTAAGGGGAGCTGGAATTGCCTGTATCGGGATCCTCTGCTCCCAAATCATCAATGGCCCATGGAGACAGGAGACCCAGCTCTGCCTCTTTCCTTCCCCAGTACCTCAGCTCCACCCAGCAAAGCATCACAATTCTCTGGTGACACAATGTCCCTCTTCCCACACAGCTCCTCAGCCAGTTATTGATATTCCCCCTTCCTCACACTCTTCATTGCTTCATTGTTTTTCATTCCCCTTACCTAAATTTCCTCTGTTTTGTTGGATTCTCCTGGCACGAAGGACTGGTGGTTCCTTCACTGCTGTGAGCAGTGGCACATTGTGCAAGCCTGGGCAGGAAGCGAGGCATCAATAAAGCAGATGGGGAAGAGGATGGAACAGGAATTTAGGCAGCAGTGGGTGATGCCAAGTACCAGACACGCAGGCTCAGACCCAAAACCCCACCAGGGACCATGATATGCAACCTGCTGGCGAGGCCCTGAGGAGCTCTCCCAGCTGGTAAGACCTGGCAAACCAACTCTGAGAGCACTGACCACAGCAAGGTGTCTGAATTTAGCCCTTCAGTAATTCTTGCACGTGGGCAAACGCTGCAAGTAATCAACCTGCTTTGCCCCAAGTCGCAAAGGGAATCACGCTGGAGAAATAAAGGGAAAGGGAGCACAAAGCCAGCAGTGGGATTTGGCTGGATTAAGCAGAATATGAATTTAAACTCTGGGAAGTTGGTACGCTCCTGCTGCAATATCCTATAAAGCTTCATGCATATTGATTTAGCTAAAGGAGAGTTTGCTTATTTTTTATCCTGCATTATGAACCAATAAGCGAGAGAAACCCAAGTCATTACGGACAAGCAGGCGCTCACGTAAAGCCTTACAGAAAATGTCTGTCTCGTGGCTTGATAGCCATAACAAAAATGATTAATAATCTGCTGCAGACACTTATAATTGCCATAGCTTCCTCTTGTGAATTTAAATAGCTTTCTTGAATTACTGCCTTTGACATAATCAATAAAGCTGAGTTATTGCTTTATCAGGCGGCTTGGTACGGTGGGTGTGGGGGCAAGCAGAAACCTGAGGAGCCAAAATCCCTCCAAAAATCCAAAGCTGGGGATTTGTCCCTGGCAGTGCCGGGACACCTTGGCCACAGAGCCCTTCCAGGCTTATTTATATTCCTTTAAACAGACTTGACAGCAAGCTAGAGACAGAATGGGAACCCATCACAGCCTAGCAACAAATATTTAATGACTACTTATAAACCCAAGCAATATGTTTAACTTTTCCCATTCCCTATAAAAGGGCTCTTATTTAGCCTAAGCATGCTCTGAAGTTAAATATAGGGTGGAACAGCATGCCAGGGTCTCGGGGGGACATGGAGAGAAGTTCTTGGCCAGGATTTCCACCCTCTCAATGTGGAAAATGGCATGAGCCTCCCTCCAGGGTAACCTGCACCAGCAGCACAAGGCAGTGATGCTTCCCTGTTCCCCAGTGAGACTTTTCACAGCAACCAGCAGCAAGGAGAAATATTTTATTTTACAGTTTCAGATTAAACCCAGGAATTTATAGATTTCCCCCCCACACACACTGCTCCTCTGAAGAACATAATAATATTTCTTTCTAATAGGCAGGAAAAAAAGCAGGAACTCATTTCGAGGTTTCAGGAAAGTGCTTTGATTTGGCAGAGCACCGCTCTGATTCAATACCCTTTACACACAAACTTCATAAATTAAATTAAACACTCCAAACCCATCAGCTAAGTAACCTGAAAGCCAGAGCACAAAGTCCCAAAGAGAAGCTGCCCAGGGCTCTGCCCCTCTTGACTTGCCAACACCACTACTACAGATCTGCTTCTCCTCCTGCCCCTGTAAAGATGGGTCAGGATGGGTCCCAACCCAACATCAACAAATGCCTCAAGCAACTCGGTGATGCCTTAGGAACAGGTCCTGCTTTCTGCCCTATCCCACTCTGGTAGGAAGAAGCCTACAGCAGAGATTGTCTGAAAACAGCCTCCCTGAGGTCAGCAGCATCTTGGGGAGCAAGCAGCCTTGCAGAAGAGAGTGGTTTCCACTTTTAAGACCAAACTAAATGTTGGCTTTTCATTAGTTTAGGGTTTTCTCCAAACTGGTTACCTCATTCCCTGACCAAGGATGGAAACCACCACCCTGGTGAAAACCTAGTTTCAAATCTGGCTACCCATCACAAACAGATAATTTACTGACAAGATTTTATGGTCAGATAAAGTAATTTTTTTTTCTTTCTAAATTCATGCTTTTGATAGATGCTTTGAAGTGTAAAATATTACCTTTTAATAAATGCTGTGCCATATTAGCATTAAACTATTTTTTTTTCTTTCCATGAGAATCCTCTGCTAGATCTCCACAGCAAGCAAAAACACCCCCAAAATTAGGGGGAAAAAAAAATCCTCTTGAGGTTAGTGACTTGCCATAAGTCACTGTGGCTCAGCCCTAATAGAGATGGATGAGTCACAGGTGGGGCTGTGCACAGAAAATCACATTTTTCACTTTGATAGCACCTTGTAACAGGAGCTCTTAAAGTGCTTGAAAAACCTTCAGTGCTGCTTCCCAGGCGTGGGTCAGGGAGGGAAATTCCCCTTCAGGGAGAGGACCAAGCCAAGGTTCCTGCTTTTGCTCTCCCCCTGCTCAATGCAGCCCAAACACAGCCCAATACCATGAAAGACTCATTGGCGCACTCAGTGTCCCAGACCAGCATTTACCCAGACATGGATGAAGACATCCCCAAGGTTTCCTGGGATCCAAAAAATAAGAAATGAATAGAAGGACTGCCATTTGCCTCCAGCTCTACTCTCAGTACTGTTGCGGAGACAGCACAACAAATATTCCCAGTTCTATTAGAGACCAGTGAGCAAAGTCTTGTTAAGTTGAAGACTAGAGACAAGTATAAAGGGGAGTTTTCCTGCCTGGGAAGGAAATACTCCTTTTTCTTGCCTAGCCAATATGTGCAGCATCTCCTCCCACTGCCTTAATTCCCCAGTCACTCACACCACAGGTTGCAAGCCTGGCGCAGCAGGGGAGCACCTACCACGCTCCCTGGAACATCTCCTCTGGGGGCGAAAAGGGGATTAATGCACGTAATCAAATCCCAGTTCTAGCAGAAACCTTTCTTTAATTTAATCAGCATCACAGATATTACTCGAGCAACGTGTTAAGCTAATAGACAGGAAGGCTCTTGCTGAAGAATTAAAATGACTGAAAAGCGGCCATGACGCCAGAGCAGTGGGATGGTGCATGGAGGTGCTCAGCATCTGCCCATGGCTTTTCCCTGCCCTCAGCCCAGGCACCCATGAACAATTGCATGGAAGGGAGATACCCGTTCAGGAGCATCATTTTGGGCAAGATGGTTATTTTTCTTAAGGGTTAAGCAGTAACACAAAATTGGGGCATGAAACGCCAAGCACCTGCTTGACACCCTCAGCAACTCCCCCACGTGGGGCTGGATTCCATCAGAGGTGATAACCAGACTTCAAACCTACCAACTACACTACCCCAAACTCAGGCTTCGTTTGGTGAGCAAGATTGCCTGTGCCTCAAAGCAGCTCCTGTACTCCTAGCTCAGGAAATTGAGAACAATGACAATAAAAAGGCTCCTGCAGCAGGGGCTGCCAGGGAGTAGGCGCTGCGGGAAGGGCGAGTGCTGGCGAGCAGGAGGCAGCCTTCCTGAGATAGTGCGGCACCGATGACATCTTCCTCAAGGACAAAAATGAAGATAAAGCTCCCATCCCTGGCCAAAATGATTGATGGTGGCCAGGGAAAGCAGAGGTTCTGGGGAAAGGAGAAAAGCAACCTGAAAATAGGAGATGCTCACTCGAGACCACTGCACAGAGCACACCAGGCCAGATCCTGCCCCACATGGGGTCATCCCAGCTGTGAGTTTAGGCTGCTCCTCACTCCCCTTCATCCTGGCCTGTGTCCCTCAACATGGCCTCTTGGCACCAATAGCCTCTCTCTCTTCCTCCCCCTACACTGTACTTTGTGGGATTGTGAGTTTTTAGGTTATTTCCACAATAAAATGATTTAAAAAGCAGAGAGGCCAGCTCCTGCTCCCAGCTGCACAGAGGAAATTCCTGTCCATCTCTCAGGGGCTTTGCCTCATCCATGCATCAGCGATGGAGTTGCTCCCACCACCACCACCACCTTTTAATCATTTTTAACTCTCACTCCCCCTAGCTCTTTGTTCAGCTGCTCCAATCACCAAATTTCACAAATCCCAGAGAAAAACAAAACCCAGCACTCCCCCAGATCTAGTGCTGGAAATGAACTTATTTAAAGGCTGCAAGTATGGGACTGTGGAGCAGCAGAGGAACAGCCAACAGAGCTCTTGTCCCAGGGAAAGCCCTCCAAGTCCTTGAGCACAGTGACCAAAAATGGCAATCATATGTAGACAGCCTTGAGCTGACAATTGAGCATTCCAGTGAGCACCAGGTACAGCCAGGGTGAAAAGCTTGCAGTGAATAAAGGACAAGCTTATGACAGAGAACAGGACTTGGGTTTTAGGCACAGACACAGCAAACGTGCAGTATGGCACAAAGTCCTTAGCCTCCCCCTCCGCCTTATCCAAACAGAGGGGAAAAATGCAGTAAGAGCCACAGTGCTGGACTGAAGAGGATACCTCTGACCTCGTGCTTTCCCCAGATGAAGTCATCAGCCGAAGATGAGGGAGGAAGACAGGGGCTGAATCCAGGCCATGGGGGTGGTTAAGGAAACATCCCCTCCCTCCAATTAGCAAGGCCTGGAAAAGCCCCAAGCACAGCTCCGGATGGAAAGTCTGGAGGTTGACGCAGTGGCTTTCCTCTCCCTGCTTCATGTGCTTTCTGCCATATCACCATTATCTCTGGAACATTCCCATCTCTCAAGCTGTAGCACACATATGGACACACACACACAGGCCAAGCAGGAATATTTTAAGCAACCTCAGCACCCAGGTGCAATCACACTCAGAGTTATGGAGGGAACATGCAGGAATGACGACGTGCGGAGCACTCGGCACAGCCTGATGCCAAAACATCTGACAGAGTTAGAAGCTGGCTGTAGGAAGAGGCTTTGCATGGTGCCAGAGTTATCCTCTGAAGGACAGGCAGGGATCTGGCAGACCACACTCGCAGGCAGCCAGGCAGTCCTCCCGGGTCAGGCTGCTCCCCAGGCACCCTGCCCTGTTTGGAAGAGCAGCCACGTAACCAGCCTGTCTCCATTTATTAACATGTATAAACATTTTTCTGCCAATGTTTTTACGATCCCTTTAGCAGCAAAAATGCAAACAGGGCCTGAAGATGTGGAGGGTTTAACTGTCTGCCTCAGGAGGTGGCTGCAGGGTCTAGCTGTCATTGCACACCATGGCTTCGTGCCACCTGTACCCACACCAGCAACAACTCACACAGCTCCCTGCCAGCAAGGGCACTCAGTGGGCTCTGCAAACTCAAATGCATTTGAAGCTTGCTGAAATACCTGCAGATGTCCAAAGTCCAGGGGTTTCTGCCTTTGGCTTCTTGGGAGGTGGCTGCCCTGGGACACGATCTTGTTGAGCCCCTCTGACTCAGCCCAGACCCAAAGCCCAGAGGAGTTAAGGGCATACTTAAAGAAGCAAGGTTTGAGGGAGTTGGTTGGCTTTTAAATTTCCAAAGAGCAAAAGACATTTTCCAAAGCTTGGCCCTGTGACACAGACTCTGGGGCTGGGAAAATACTCAGGCTTAAAGTTTCCAAGACTCAAACATGGCTTGCAGCCCATGGGTGGACCATGGAAGAGCATCCAGGATTCTCCAGAGCTCCTTTCACATGGCCAGGTGTGGAAGCAGGCATCGTGTCCTGCCTTCCCACAGCGCAGAAAGGAAGAATAAGAGAAGCAGCATCTGCCTCGCAACTGCCATCTCCCACAGACACATCTTCTGCAATGAGGGCAATTCCTCCAGCAAAGACCCACAGAGCTCAGGTCACATAGTTAAAGGAATACACTTAAAGACAGCATCTAGTGAAAATGAGTTGGTTTTGACAAGAACCAGTTTCTCTGTTTCTTGGCTCTTTTCTTGTGGGGAGGCTGAAGATGTCACCTTCTATATTAAGCATGATATGCTTCTTAGTGGCCAAAAAATGCAGCTCTGGACTTCTGCCTGCTCTCCCACCCATGCTTCCAGCTCTTAAATAATTCACTCACTTTAACATTTTTATGTGAACAGGTTTTCAGGTATGGCAGAAATCCACCAGCAGCAGCTAGGGAAAGGAAAGGAGAAGGAGACAAAGAGACACAGACAAGTTCTGTAAATGCAGGAAAACTTCTTTTGCAGTACAAGATAAACAGGCACAGAGTCAGACTGTGAATCCCTGGCTTCCCACAGCTCTGGGACTGCCCTGTTGTAAGGGCATGCTCAGGGCTAGCCCTGACACCTCACGCCCTCTCATGATACACCAGAAATTGGGCATCCCAAAATAAAGGTATGAAAAGCCTTTTGATTGCCATAGAAAAGGAAGATTCAGCCTCCAGGCAGCGAGGATGAGTCTCCACAGCAGCTTCCCACATCCCAGGAGACGGAGAAGCAGCCCCTGCCAGGGCTTATGCCAATTAATGGGTTAGTTGAAATACAAATTGCTTAACCAGCAGCTGGAGGTGCTGGGGGACTGATGGGACTGGCGTCCATCTCCCCCCACATCCCATCAGCTTCAGGCTGACAAGAGCTTAATTGCAGCTGGGGGCAGAGAGGAGCCCTTCCTGCTGGCAGTGAAGCTCTGCATCCCTGGAGGCATCCTCCCTGGTGAGCAAGTTGGTTATTTAATAATCTGCTGAAGCCAGGCACGTCCCCAAGCCCATGAAACTCCTCTTCATTAAGGGAAGGGAAAGCAACAGCTTTTCCAGCTCCCGTGCAGCACGGGGGCTCGCACCAAAGCCCCTCTCCCATGCCGTGGAGTGTGTTTTTGTCATCCAGCACACCACTCATCTCCACTTTTCATCGCCCCACTGCAGGTTTTTTTGCAGGAGATAAACGGAGAGCATCAGTGCTGTGTCCCAGCAGCCATTTGGCTACACTGGGTCACCCTCCAGCTCGGCACAGCCCTGCTCCCTGTGGTGACAGGCATCCCTCCTGTCTTGGCAGAAAGGACAGGGAAGTCCAGGGAATTAATCTGTGCAAGATGCATTAGTGAGTTAACAGGGGGAAGGAAAGGACCACAGATAGACCTTAATGATCTAAATGTATCCTATAATTAACAGTTAACATGCAGGGAAGAGAGCCCTCGGATGGAGTCATTGCTACCAAGGAGAAACACAATCATTTATATTCCATGTGGGTCCAGGAGCAGGCGAGGAAGCTCCCACACACACCACAGGCACTTGCATGTGTAAATAATGGCTCCCTCCAAAGAGAGAAGGAATATACAGCAAACAAAATTTGGCGTGCTTGCTCGAGTATCTTCTGTTTAAATAATACAAGCTAAGCCAAGCAGTTCTGCTCCGACACTAATCACTGCCAAGGGCCTGCGGCTCCGTTAGGGAAATTGCCTTCCTCAATCATTTAGGACCATCTACAGCTACCCTGGACCCAGAGCTGTTCATTATCAGCCTTTGTGCTCCTGCTCACACATGAATTTTGGGGAAGAAAATCCAAAGTGGGGATTTAATAGCCCGCACGTGACTCACAGCCAGCCTGGCAGCTCTGGATTCCTCTCAGCATCCCCCTGCCACGACGCCTGGATAGAGGAGATCTGGAGGAGATGTCATCCCTCTTCTTCCCATCTCATGTATCTCAGCCAAGCTTGCAACACAGCCCCAAACCCCAGCCACGCTGAGGAAGCACTCTCAGTGACCTGGCAGTGCAGGTGAAGAGGTTTGCTCAGAGGAGACATAAAGACCAGAGAGGCTGAAAGCAATTTCCAGTGAGTGCAGCAAGTGTCTTTTCCTCTGCAAGTGTACTCAGGCCTTTCATTGCCAACCTAAACATTATTCTAACTGTGGAACCGAGACCATAATACATGTCACGGCTGGAGACTAGCAGCTTTTTATAACCAAATCTGGAGAACAACAGTCACACACTTATGTTTAATACCTCTCAGTTTTCCCCTAACCAGGTAAGAGGAGGAAATCCTTCCCCCAGGGCCTCGTGAGCTGCTTGGAGATGGCAGATCCTAGGGCAAACCAGCTGAGGGGCAGAGAGCCTACAGAGCCATCGCACTGCTGTGAAGGCTTTTGTGCTTTTCCAACAGCTAAAATTGCAGCTACACATTAGATATCTTATTGAGACTATCAGCACATACAATTTGTGGTCATTAAATGCATTTCCTTTATGTTTCCCTGAGGCTAGAACAAACCTTACTTTCAGATCGTTTGCAAGAAAACTCTCTGAAGACTATAATTTACCTGCTGCAAATGCCATAAATCTTTAAAATTAGTTAGCTGACTGCTTGCTAATGACCATAAACACGTTCCCTAATACAGCTACTTTTTAATTAGCTCACAAGAAGAGATTTGATTGGAGAGGCAACATCAAATTCTTTAAAGGAAGCCAATATTATCCCAAGGTACCCAAGACAGTGCGAGTTAAAGCATGTAGCCTCCTTCTCCCCACCCCGTAAGCCCAGTAGTTTGGGGGCAACAGCCTCATCCAGGCCTGGATAGTTGGATCCAAGTTCATTTCACCATCCAGGACTGGCAGCACACAGGTACAACAGAGGAGCCAATAACCCAGTGAATTAGGGAACCCGGGTTATTAAATCTGGAAAAGAGGAGGCTGAGGGGAAACCTCAGTGCTCTCTACAATTACCTGAAAAGAGGTTGTAGTGAGGTGAGGTCAGTCTCTTCTGCCTGATATCAGGTGACAAAATGAGAGGAAATGGCCTGACAATGTGCCAGGGGAGGGGTAGGTTGGAGATTATGGAAAAAATCTTTCCTGCAAGAACGGTCAGGCATTGGAACAGGATGCCCAGGGAGGCAGTGGAGCCCTCTTCCCTCGAAGTGTTCAAGAAATGTGTGGACGTGGCACTCCGGGACATGGCTTAACAGCCAAGGTGGTGCCAGGTTAGTGACTGGACTCAATGACCTTAGAGGGCTTTTCCAACTGAAACAATTCAATGATTCCACCGTGATGGAAAATGTGGGATGTTACCACTTTGGGGAGGAAGGTAGGGATGCAAACAGCAGCTTGGTCCAGCACAGTGCTCGGGCACCAGCAGGACACAGCAAAAGGCAAAGGCACCTGTGAGGTTTCCTTGAGCCACAGGTCCCCCTGCAGCAGCCCCTGCAGCAGCCCCCTGCAGCAGCCCATGCACCACTAAAAGGTTTGCTTCAGAGCCAGCTCCACAGGGTTACACTCCTCTCCCATGCAGGCCAACGGTTCTGCCTGAATTCCCACATTTATCCTTAATTACCTCCTGGAGAAGTCAGATCTATTGACTGCCGCCTGCTCCATCCATAATTCATGCGCCAGGAGAGGCAATTTCCAAAAGTTCACCTTGCAGGATCCTTCCCGGGGAAGGGGAAGCAGAAGCAGGTTTTTTCCCTGGGTGTCAGCAGATGCCTGCTGTTAGCAGAGATGGATCCCTGCGCTCCTCGCAGGGGCAGCAGATTTCCAATCGCCCTCACGGAACAGGGGGGGGGCTGCAAATATGAAGGCTCAGAGGCATTTTGCAAGGCAGACATTTTAATTTAAATCGATGAGTTATTGATTCATCTTTCACACTGGAAGGAGAGAGCACAGTGTGTATTTCTGCCACTCCAGCTGTACTTCTGATGACCTCAGGCATACAGTATAAACCTGATGTAAAATATTTCCTTTCCTAATAGGGGAGCTTTTATGGCCTTGGACCTGAGCGAGCAGAAAGTCATCTGGGAAAGGATGCCTGAATAGGAAACCGTGGCAAGGAAGGTAATTAATGTTCAGCACATACTCTCAAATTAGCCTATCCCTGAATAGGAAGGAAATGAATCACAAGTTGAACTTTTTATATAGCCTCAGGGTCTTCTCAGACACTTACAAAATTTCCTGGTGTACAGGAGCTGATAAAGGCCTTGGCTCTCCACGCCCCCAGGCTTGGGGAAGAGCAGCAGAATGATGCCAGGGAGGAGAGACCCAGAGCCTCTGGGGAAAGCACTCTCTGCCCACTGGTTTTGGAACTGAGGAATCCAGAGGGGATTTTTCAGGGAGTATCTGCAGTGGGAAGTTCAGGAAAGAAAGGGGAAACTGTCATTTGAGCAGAAATCATCAACACAATCCCTCTGCAGTACCACCCCAAAACATCATCAACCCTGCACACCTACTGATAGGGACCAACCCCATGCCCACCAGGAGTAGTGCTTGCATTTCAGGCAGGATGCCAAGCTGCATTCAGCTGCTGTGGGCAGGACGAGGGGCAGGCACCTTTCCCTGGCCATACAGAGAGGCAGGCAGCTGCAGATACAATGCTGTCTCCCAGACAACCCCAGATTGGGGAGGACATGCAAAAACCCAGCCCAGCATAGATGTCTGCTGGAGGAGACCACACTCCTGGGATGCTCAGTTAGCAAGTACCTACCCTGCATTTCCCTTTCCCCGAGCTGGTACCAGGGCTTGGGTGTCAGGTTCCTAAGGAATGCAAACTCACACCTCAAGGACCTCATCAGAGAGCCAAAATCCATCTGGAGAGAGGACATGTGGCAAGACAGAGCTGAGATTCAGCAGTCCCTGGCTCTGCCCACAATGGGAGCAGTGCCCAGCTCTTATGGGAAAGACAGTCTCCTTTCCAACCATTCTGCACTTGCCTGAGAATTCTCAAGCAACAGCTCCTTTGTCTCCCATAAATTCACCCTTTTTGATCCTGAAACCATCATCCAACACTGGCAACACTACAGTGATTTCTACAGCCGCTTCTACCACATCATGGAGGATCAGAATGTCCAGCCAAGGAAGGCAGTGATGACCCCAGACACCAAAGATGTTGATTGATTGCAGTCTTCCACAGAAACAAAAAAAATTATCAGAAGGACAGAAGTACAACCTAGCTTTAGAACAAGCTCTGAAGGGAGGGGATTTTCCACAGCTTTCCATGAGATACCAGCAGGTCTTTGCCCAGTCTGCATAATTTTGTCCTTTGAAGTCTAGCTCGTAAAACAGCAACAACAACAAACATCACTTTCATGTCTCTCATAAAGCAGAGCCATAAAACCATGAGCCAGCTTGCAAGAAAAGCAGCCCTGTGCAAGTCAAGGCGCCAGCCGGCGCTGGCTCTTCTGGGGAGCCTAGGAGGAGCTGGAGAAAGCTGGGACAAACATGAGCAGAGGAGCACATCCCATACCCACAAGGGATGCAGCACAGCCCTGGGACTTGGCCTTGCTGCAGCTTAGGTTGTTTACACTGGGTGCCATGTCTTGGTCAAGCCAGTGGGCAGAGGGAAGCATTAACTGCCCCGAGATGCTGGACACCCTGGAGGAAGATGGGGCTTTGAAACTCAGGGGTGAAAGTCACAGTCTGAGAAGGGTGCTCAGCATGGTTCTTCTCCTGCATACCCCAGAGCATCCCACACAGGTTCGTGCACCCCAGCATGGCAGTCAGCAACCCCTGCCAGGTGTGCCACTCTTGCACTGAGGCTGAAACTGGGACTCCCAGCTCACTGCATTGCAGGTCTCACCCAGCAGATTTGCTCTGGAGCAGATGCAAAGGCCTTTTAGTGATGTCTCTCTTGACAAACTGTTTTAGCTTCAAAAGCAGCTGCCACATTGCACCTTTGGCTGCAAGGTGGGGAAAGCCACATGTAAGTCAGCTGTCTCCTGTGCTCATATGACAGTTCACACAGTGCTCCTGCAGCATCCAAGTCCCAGTCTGTGTCAGCAGGAGCTGGGGATTACCAGGATCATCCCCACCCTCTGCACTGGAGAAGTCTGAATCAGAGCAGAAGGCCAAGTGCCTTCTGCCCCATCCTTGTGTCAGGTTTGCTTCCCTTTGGGTGCCTTGCAACATTGCAGCACTCATCTGCAAGAGCAAGTTGTCACCACCACAACAAGCAATGCAGAAGACCTGTTTCCAGAGGCACAGCATCCCTGTTCCAGCCCCCTGGCACCCTCCTGGGGTGTCCAGGTACCGTGGTGGCCTTTATTCACTCCCAAACCCTTCCTCCATGGAGATGAATAAGGTCTAAGGAAATGCTTCCTCCTGCCGCCTGGTGAGAGATGCCAGTGGCAAGGAGCACTTCTGAAAGCCTCTACAGCCACACTTCTGCACCAGCATGGGTGTGAAAAGCTGCCACGTCGGGGCAGACTTGGCTGGGGCTCAATAAAGCTTAAGGAGACATTACATCAAGGGGAGTTTTCATCCCCAGCTCTACAACAGAGACCAAAGAGACAGAGAGAGATCTTTGCAGGTGAAGCGAATTGCTACCCAAGATAATCTGGATAATCATTTGGGGAGTGTTTGTAGAAGAAACCCTTCTGGTAATATTAAATGATGAATTATGTGCCAATAACTTCCCCGGCACCGGTCAGAAGGCATTTCAGAGACGAGCAGGAGATGGGGCCGGTGCTGACAGTGACAAATGGGAAGTGCCGGCAGACACAGCGCCCTTCCCAACGAGACGCTGAGGAAATGCCATGTGTCAGCATTTACAAATGAAACCTGCGAGCCTGCCGCAGCCCCGCCAGACACAGCCACCCTTCGCCAAACAAATCCCTCTGAGTCACGCCGGTTCAGAGCCGGCTCTCTCTCCCAAATTAGGCTGACTACGGGCTCGTTTGCAGAGGGAAATGCAAAAAGCCGCATTTGTCATGCACCAGTCTCCCCAGCTGGCAGCGGGGCTCTGCGTTTAACACTTCGCTTTCCTCTCCAGGTAGCTTCTCAAGGGGCACGCTTGCAGCTCTGCGTTTTGACTCAGGCACTGACTTTGACGAAGGGCTTGATGCTAAAGGACGCTAAGAGATTTAAAGCTAGAAAAGACGTTAAGATTTCAAGCCCAAAGCTCGGAAAATCGCTCCCATGAGAAAAATAGCCAAGGGAACCCTCAGGTCGTGCCACTGCCAAGGGCTCTCTGTGAAAAGCTTGAGGACTGTGATTAGACAAGGGAGAAAAGCCGAGCAGTGCATCCGACAAGGGACAAAGACTGCAGCAGACACACCTGCACTTGCCAGCAGAGCAGAAGGGCCCTTGGCAATCCCCCGAGTGCTCCAGAAGCAGAGCTACCTTGCCAGAACACGGATTCCGGAGCAAACAATAGCTCTTTGTACTGCTAAAACCCACCAGATGGCTGAGGTCGTGAGGATCCAAGTTTAAGAGATGTGCTAAGCTGTTCTAGAGGAACAAGGGTGAGGATCAGAGCAACCTCCAGCTCAGTCAGTACGGAGCCATGAGGAGAAAGGGCTGCAGAGGATAACACACAATGTAAAATTCATGCCTGGCTCACTGAGTACCCTTGCAGGGAAGCTCCTCCTCAGCCAAGACCTACAAATGTGCCCAATGTCAGTGAACATGGTCTACAAAGGGACTGAGGGAAGAAGCAGAGCCTAGGAGAGAGACGATTTACCAGGCTCCGCAGGGAAATACACCTCTTGTGTTGCATAAAACCAGAGTACAGATGTAGGAGATGAAACTGCAGAGGAGAAAGGAAACAGCAAAGGCTGGTCCCTGGTATGCTACAGAGAAAAAACCTCTCCTGGAGATGTGCTCTGCTGTGCTACCCCCTACAACGCTTCAAGCACCAGGACATTTTGCCAAAGTTAGCAGACCAGTGCGGGGGGGAAAGCTCCAAGCAGTGAGTCAGAAGAGGTTTTGCCTATAGATGGTATAAATGCGACACAGAGCGTGCGAGGTGCAAAGGGGGCAAGCAGGGGGTGAAAACAGCTGCCAGATGAGGTGACACACCAAGAGACACAACCAAATGCCAGCTGTAAAAGTGGGACAAGCATGGGAGCTGGCCTGAGGATCTCTGTGTTATGCAAGGCAAGAGAGTAAAACATCAGCCCAGCCAAGGAAGTTGCGTTCTGCAGTGCTGCTGTCATTGTCCCAGCAGGCACCATAAACTGCAGAACAGCAGAGGGGTGATACAGCCAGATACTTTGAGTAGTGGAAAACCAGCACTAATATTAGTTATGACCAACCAAATTCATGAATCAAACGAGCCCAAAATTGAAGTGAGTGTCTCCTACAAAGGAAAAAAAATCAAAATTCACATGCAGAGCTGCCAGGATCCAGAGAGATCTGCAGCAGGCTTTACCAGAGTATCCCTGGAAGGCCTGGAACATCTTTTAAGTGTAAGAAACAGTTTGTGCTGGAAAGTGTGAAACTGTGACCTCAGCTCTGAAAAATGTGAGGTTGCACCCTCTGACACTCGGGGCTGCACAGGAGGAGAGGGCCAGCCTGCTGGCCATCTGATGCACAGGAGGAGGAGGAGAAAGGCACATGGACCATCCTCTCCAAGCACAGCCTCCCAGCTCCAGACACAGCAACAGAACAGAAACACACAGTGTTCAACCTCAAAACTCTAGCAGAGCCACGTGCAAGTGAGAGCCTGGGTTAGGGAAAAGGGCTGCTCAGGGTGGTGGCTGCTGCACCACACTGGGGTGGTGGGTCCAGGAGCTCGGTGTCCATCGCGAGGCACTGGCAGTGGGGTTTGGAAGGTGGCCAGCGTGAGCCTGTGTTTCCACTCTCTCATGCCTGGCACCCAGCTCAGCTCACCCAGAGCAGCTTGCAAAGACTTTAACACATCCTCTAGACACCAAAACACAGCAGGTTTGCACCCTCACAGCTCCAGCTGTTGGAGGCCACCCAAGACCCACACCCAGGACAGTTGTGCCTCTGCTCCTTACTAATAACCTCGAGTTCATTCTAAGCACAAACGATGTTACCCCATGAACTCATTTGATTTGTCCTGGCAGCCTGTTCGTGACCCCTGCCCACAACATGAGCAGGATGGTGGCAGGGAGCTGGCAGCACCACGGGTGCCACAATGCCAGACATGCTGGGGTCGTTATGGGGCAACACACTAAATCTTCTGCCAGCCCTTGATTTCTGCCTGCTCTTCATTTTTCACCCCCAAACCGAGCGTGCTGCAGCTTTTGCCAAGCTGATCTCTTAGGACAAAGGAGGGGAAAAAAACTGCTGGTGATTCATTTCTCAACCCAAAGCTTTCCTTTTTGGAGAAGGCCTCCTATGCCAAGTTCTAACAAAATGAAACAAACAAAAAAAGAAAATAAAAGAAAAAAAATAAATAAAATTGCGTTCATTAGTCAGCTCACTTGGCTGGATCCGTAATAAGAATGTAGTAAACTTTCCATATGTCTCTGATAAACCAGACAGCTGAAGTTATGAGCAGAAAAAGGCATTCATTTTTTAAATGTCAACATTTGCCATCCAGCCTGGGCCAAGCACTTGCTCTTAACGAGTGGGTGGAAGGAGTTGGATCCAATTTTAGAGTCAAAGGAGCCAAGGAGGACATGCCAGCTCACTGTTGGTGGCTCCTTTGAAAGCTCCTGTTTTCAGAACATCACTGACTGCATTAGGCTGGAAGGGACCTTCAAAAGTCATCTTATGCAACCCCCCTGCTGTGAACAGGGACACCTCCAACTAGATCAGGTTGCTCAAGGTCCCTGAGAGTTTCACCTTGAATGTCTCCAGGGATGGAGCCTTCACATCTCTGGGCAACCTGTTCCACTATTTCACCACTCTCATTGTGAAGAGCTTCCTCCTTATGTTCAATCTACATCTACCCGGCTCCAATTTCAAACCATTGTCCCTCATCCTGTTGCTACAGGCCCTTGCAAACAGTCCTTCTGCAGCAATCTGCATTGTGCATTGCCCTGGCATTGATGGCTGCCTCTCTCTGCTCCCAAACCAGGGCCTGTCCCCATCCCACCACAGCCAGGAGGTGCTGGAGACTTCAACACTGACATCAGCAGCCCCAGATTGCCCATGGGCAAGATGGTGCCCCAGGCATGCCCAATCTTTTGTGAGCACAGAGCCAGAGTCTGCTGAAGAGGCTTTGCACTTCCAGATGTGAGACTCTTCTCTCTGTCCTCCAGTCCCAGGCACTGGATGCATTTTTGCTCACACTCAATCCATGGCAGAAAGAAGAGAAAGAGTGACCTGTCAGACTGATGCACACCCAAGGCTCGGTACCCTGAGCTCAGCTTTGATGAAACCCTGTATTTTAGTTTGCACAAAGCTAGCCATCCTCCTCTGGAAAAGAGCTGTTGAAAAGTCCTGACACCCTCAGGAACAGCTCAACCTTATTCCAATGGTCAGGCTCTCACAGATTCTGGAATACCTTCACCTGCCAGATTCCTGACGCTGAGTCCTGTGAAAAAGCTGCTGGAAGGACAGGAGGAAACCTTCACCCTGGCCCCCAACTGATGGGCTCTATGAGTGGCACCATGGATGCCAGCACAAGGCATGCAGCAGAGATGCAAGCTTGGACCGAGTGGTCTATCAGCCTGTCTGGAGTAGAGAGACTAACCCCACCGAGCTGTGGGGCAGCACGAGCAGGATGAGAGCAGGCTGGGACCATGGCTTTATCTATTTTTCAACCTGCCCTGCTTGCAGCTAAGCACAAAGCCTGACCTCATCCAGGGGGTGAATCTGAGCACGATCACCCTCCAAGAGTGATGGTCTTTCAGCACTTTAATTACAAAGCAGTAGGCGAGAACAGCCCGCCTGATGTTCAGCAGGAAATTGAACTGCACAAGCAGGGCAGACATATTCCTGCACGGCTCCCCTAGCAACTCTGGGAAAGTTTCCAAATTCCTGCACCATTAACATTTAAGGAATCATCTCTGAACTCTGCTAGTTAAACAGTGAGGAGAAACAAGACACTCTAAATGGATTTGTTCGGTGTAGGTCAGTTACTGAAGGGGCTGTTTAAATCAGGGTTTGCTGTTTCACACTGACAGCAGAGGTCTGGCTCAAGGTACTTCATCATCTTAAGTTTTCCACCTATTTTATTTTTTTTTTCCTTTGGCCATCATCAGGCAATAGCAGTGTCTTACAGTCAGACCCTCTTGCAGCACAAAGTGAAGGTGAGGGGACAGTCTCTCAGGTGTAAGCAGCTATTCATATTCACCCCGAGGCCAAGGTGACAGGCAGCCCAGAACCACACGGCCCCTCTGCAGCGACCTGGTAGTGACATCTGAAATGCCCAGGATGGGTCAAGTCAGTGTCCATGCACAACCACAGAGGTCAGTCCTGGTGGGAGAGGGCTGCAAGCAGCTTTGCCCAGCGTGGGCTGCACATGTGAGCCCTTGCTCCCAGCACAGATCTGCAATCACAGCTCATCTCTCCTCTGCTCCCCCTTACACCACACCAGAAGACTTGATGCTCTGGGCAGGAAAAAAATTGCTGTGATTTATTTCCCTGCACGCATCAGCTTGACAACTTTATTGGTGTTTGCAGCAGGAACAGACCCCGGTGCGGGAGAGGGACTGCACGTACAGATCCTGACACGCATTTGTGTCACTCCAATGCCCAGCACAGGGTCCTCCAGGGTCTTGGAATGGCCTTGTGCATCCCTGATTTGGAGTGAATAATTTCCTGGCTAAACGGCCACCTGGCCGTGGCTGCCAGGATAGCAGCATGTGCAGGAGCTCGCCCTGCCTCAGCCTGGGCTTGGCAGCTACAGGGCAAGGCTGGCTTCTGGGTTTCTTCTAGAATGCTTGTTTTATAGAATCATTTTGGTTGGAAGAGACCTTTCAGATCATCAAGTCCAACTATTATCCAACTGCCAAGTCTGGTGCTAAACCATAGCCCTCAGGTACCATATTTCTGCATCTTTTAAACACCTCCAGGGATGGGGATTCAAGCATTTCCCAGGGCAGCCTGTCCCAGTGTGTGAGAACCCTTTCAAAGAAGAAGTTTCTTCTAATAGCCAATCTCAATCTCCCGTGGTGCAATGTGAGACACTTTCCTCTCATCCTACCACTTGTTACTAGGGAGAAGAGAGAGATCAACTTGAGCTTGGTCTGAGTGCCTGCTCTCTGAGGCTGAGCGGGTGACAGTGCAAATTGTCCCTTTCCAAGCAAGTTGAAGTTCTCTGCTCTCAGAGTTTAACAATTCCACAGATGCCTACTTTCCTCCCTTCCCTTTTTCAGTTTAGCTGTCCCACGCTACATGGAAGCATAATTACATTTTCAAGTTCCTAATTCAGCATCTTCAATCCAGGTGGAGAACCAGTTCTCCATCTCCACTATTGTTATGGAAAGGTACTAAAGTCCATGGATTGGGATGTCTAGATCTAGGAATCTTATTTCCTTATTAACCTTATTTCTGCAGGGACAGAGCATACGAAAGCCACTTGCAAGTGGTTCCAGACTTGCAGCACTGACCACAACTGCATCAGCACAGGCACTACCTGACCCCTGCAGATCTCTGCTGCTGCTCAGATGTCAACAGCATCCATTTCTCCTACCTGCATGGCCAGCTCTGCAGACCTCCTCCCACAATAGGCAGTCTCTGCCAAACTCAGCTCAGGTGATCAGACCCACGGCTGGGAGCTGCAGGGGGACCAGGGCCACCCAGAGCTTCATAAGGCAGAGTCTGCTTCCAAAACTCCATGTGCAGCCCAATCCTCATCTTGTGTCCAAGCTGCATCTCAGTGCAATATACTGCAATGGAGGACTGGCAGCCCAGGGAGAGATGAGGACAGGGTAAGCAAGCAGATGGCTCGTCTGGACACTGCCTGTCACCATGCTGCTTCGGTTGGGTTTGAGTTCCTCAGACCAGGGGGCAATTTAGGGGTGACCCTATGTAAAGAAGTCAAAGTCAGCTGCAATTCACTCTTCCACAACCAAATAAATTCTTCTATGCTCCAGCCTAATCACCTTGCCTCTCCCACAACAGGCACAGAGCTGTGGAGAGCATATTGGCAGTGGGGACCACCCCCCAGTTTGGCTGGGATTTGCAAGAACCAAACCTGCTTGTGCCAAGGGGCAGCTTCTGTGCACAAAGTGCTGGCAGCTGCTTCAGAGCTACAGATTTGGCATTTGGAGGTGGTGCAAAGCACTTGTGCTCCTCCGCAGCTCAAATGTTTGCTGGATATGCAATTCTATCAAGTAAAATATCCAGCAAGAGAGAAAAAAAAAAAAAAAAAAGCAGTATTTCTGGAAGGGCTTTTTTATGCCCTCCTGGGACTTGAAACAAAGTCCAATTGCCACTTTTATGTCTTTAATTTCAGGTGTTGAGCTTGCAACTTCTCCTAATGCACTCCAAGGCTGGACTGCAGAGACTGCTCCCTCCTGCCTAGCCCCTGCTGTGTCAAACAGAAGCACCTTTCCCAACCTCCTGACCTTCACAGTGGCAGAAATAGGGCTGAGGCTGCCCCAGCCTCTGCTGAAGAACCTGGATCCACGGACACTCACCTTGGCTGGGCTGTGGGTATTTATACACAACAGCACTTCAAAAACACACAAAGCCAGCAAGGTGCTGAGCCCCGTGCCAAGTCCCCAGAGGGCACGGCTAGACCTGGCATTCAGAGAAGGGCCCCACAACCCCTCCAAAGCAATGGGGATAGGAGCAGGCTCTGTGCTTAGCCCTGGATGCTTCATGAACAAACAACCCCTCAACAGCTGCAGCAGGCACAGCCCAGAAACCCAGCCTGGCCAGGTAGGCACACAGCACCTTTAGAAACAAAAATCCCACCTGCTGACACACCACCACACGGTCCAGCCCTCCTCCATTTACTCTGGTGCACGTCCACAACTCGGCATTCACCTGGTCAAAAAGGCTGCTCCGAGAGGCCACAGCTTGGCCGTGGCTGGCAGGGCGCTGATGCATCAGCATCAATCACCCGGAGCTGCAGAGAGAAAAGCTCTGGAATATTGTTGTCCCAGGATTAATGCCTCTTGCTGTGAAAACAAACGTCCCAGCCTTGCCTCGATGCTCATTTCTGATAAATGATTTGACTTTGCCTTGACACTCCTGTAGCAGCAGGAGACCATTATCCTGAGACAATGTTTTATTCTATTGACATTATCTCTTAATTATAATGTGAGTGATATCAAAGGGAGCCAGAGCCCACCAATTCCTCAGGCAGAGTTTCTGCACTTTCTCCTGTCAGGGTATCTGAGACAGATTTTACCACAGCAATTCACTGATCTGCTCAAGTCCAGCCTATAAAGTGCCTGTCAAGGAGGGGCAGGATCCTCTCCTGAGCCACCTCCATCGTAGCTAGGGGAGCTGCACCACATCAGTTCAGCTCAAAGGCTATATAGTTTCCTCCATTAGCAAGCATTTTGGCTTTGTTGTTTTGGTTTGGGGTTTTTTTTTGTTGGTTTTTTTTTTCCCACTACCCAGAAGTAGGGAACTTTGTAGAAAGACAGAGAGGACATTTGCATATCTTAAAATGAGATTTTTTAGCACGATTTAAAAGGGATTTGGCATTTACTGTACCTCAGAATATAGTTAACATTCAGATCAAGTTTCTGGAAGGGATCATAAACCTTATGCTTCAGGAACCATGCCAGTTACTATCCGCTAGCGGGAGATTGAGGAGGTGAGTTACACCCTCACCTTTCCTGATTTGGGGTTAGTTCCCCTCCCTGGACGTGCCTCAGAGCAGGCAGAGCCCGGGGGCTGCAGTGCAGCGCTCAGCCCATGCTCTGAGTGGCCAGGGCTGGGCTGTCAAGCAAGGCTGATTGGCATTAATTGTTTGCAAGATCTTGTGTTCCAAAGCCATTCTGCACATAGTGAATAAACAAGTCGGGGAACCAAAGTGCTCTCTCATCCTTAAATCCCTGATCAGAGCAAGCGTGCCTGCTCCCGTCCGAGGGTACTGCACATGGCTGCTCTGGAAGGAGAGTGTCAGAGGACAGCCGGGTCTGTATTTAAACAGAGCCAACTTAATTAACTTGCAAGCAAAAATGGCACAGCACTTTGTACTGGGATGAGCTTTCCCTCCAGCAGAAAACAAAAGGCCTTGTCTGGTCGCCAGCTCAGGCTCCCATCAACACCTCCCTCCCAGCGGGGCTGGTGCATGGGTTATAGGTGCCTGTGTAGCGTGGCAAGAGGGCTGGCCCAGGAAAAAAAATCAGCTGTGACATGCTCAGCCGAGCAGGATCAGAGGGAGATGATGGGGCTCATCATAACATCTTCATTCCTACCTCCACAGCCTTAAGCCAAGGCATCTTTGTTGGTGACAGGCAACAGTGCAAGTCCCCCGGGTGCTGCGGGGCAAAGCAATTAGCGGAGCCCTACCAGAGTGGGCAGAGTCAGCATCCCACAGCCACACCTTATGGAGAGCACACCAGCAGGTGAGGGCATCCCTTGGATAACTAGCAGCTCCATCATTGCTGGCTGGTGGGGACCAAGTCCTGTCAGCTTCATGATAGCACTCGGTGCTCTCATATTCGAGCCATGCCCTGATCTCCATCAGCCGCTTGGAGCCAGAGTGTGAAGCTCTCCATAGGGAGCATGTGTTGATTTGTTTCACGATTTCCATTAATTACCAGGTAAATGAGATCCCTGCACACTCCTTGGGCACCTTGCCTCATCTGTTCAGGCGTTTGACAGCTGCTGGAGCAGTAACTACGTTTTCATCACATGATGCCTGGCAGGGCATCCTTTCCTTTGCTCTGACCTCCAGAATCATCCCATCTGCTTTATTTCAGCATCCCCACCTCGGAATTTGGTCTCAGCAGCTAAAATCCATCCTGGTGCAGGCAGCGAAGCTCTGAGCTCTCAAAGTTTCAATTAACTGGGGAAAAGCACCCCTGAGCTTCCAGGCTGGCCACCGCCCTCAGGCAGATGCCACCCGGTACGCTGAATTTAGGAGCCGGCGAAGGGCTTGCGTCAGGCTGAGCTAATGCAGGCGAGGCACCAAGCGAATCGATCGCTGGGGCGTTAAACTTGCTCTGCTGAAACCTTTCCTGGAAAGCCAATTAACAGCACCTAGTGCCCGCTCTGGCTGCTCTTATTTCCTAATTAAAGTCAGGCCACAGCTGAGCAACAGCGACCTTCAGGGGGGAGGTGATGGGAAAGAGGGGAATGATCTTTGATTTATTACAAGAGAGAGAGCCCAGCTGCAGATTGGACTCATGGAGTCACTCCAAGCTCAGTGGCATAAGACCCTACTGCTCAAGGGGGCTGGGGGTAATGTAGGGCTGCCGAATGGGGCAGGGCTCCTTCTCTGGCCCGGAGGACTTTCTGTAACAGAAAGCAAACAGAGCAGGATGAGAGGTGCAAGAGATGCACTGAGTCCACAGCAGTACTTAGCCGCAAAGCAAACATGCAACTGAAGGAGGTCCTGGGGGATGCAGGCAGGGGTAAACCAGGGACACCCAGACCAAGTCACATCCAGGCACCTGGAGGACACCAAAACCATCCTGAAAATACACCCTTGGGAAGCAGCCCCTTGGGATGAACCTCCTGCTAAACTCCCACATGGAAGTGCACCTCGCAGGGCAGGCGTGCTCCCACCCCACCGCCTGTGAGGAGCCCAGCAAGCTGCATTTCTGATTTAACAAGGATGATTTCTTTCTGAGGCAGGGGGACGTTCCAGCCTAGATGAAGGGGTGGGTGGGACACGCTCATGTACTCACTCAGTTACAGCATGTGACATGCCCCAGTGATTTACAGGCACGCAGAGAGCCTGCAACCCACTGCGGCTTTCAAGGATTACTTAACACAGGATGAAGTAGATCAGATGCAAAGGGGCGGATGGTATGTGAACTACTCCAGCCAGCTAGGGCTGCTAAACCCTCTGGTTTCTTTCACAAGGCTTTGAAATGGGGAAATGTAGCTTCAGATAATTTATTTGCTAAGGGCACTAGGGAGGGCAGGGGAATATTTATGAGCCAAAGCAAATCCACAAGGTATGTCCCTGGGGATGCGCCCGCCAGAGCAGCAAGCAGGGATGGAATGCGATCCCTGCCTCCAGCCCCGGCTGCCAGGGAGAGGGTTCACCTCCCCAAGAGCCCAGCCACAGCCCACCAGCCATCCCCACGGGGGGCATGGAAACTGATGCTCTGCACACATCATCTTCTAGAGAAGTGGGAAGAGCAAACAAAGGAGGGGCTGTCGGGCAGTCGGGGACTGCCCCTTGGTCTCTGTCTTCCCTCAGGATCAGACAAGCTAGCTTGTTATCAGGGGTGAAGGGGAGGTGGATCCCACGGGGGATCTACTCTACACCACTCCAGGACGCTCAGCACATCTGGACCCAAAGCAGCCCTGCCAGAGTCCCACAAGTGAGGAACTGAAACACCAACACCAGCAACTGCTAAGAGTGCTCAGACAAAATCCTAATCATCACTTATTTTTTTGTCACTGCTCCTCATGGCATCCAGCCCAGTGGAACCAGGCTGCTCACAGGGCAGATAGGTGAGAGGGAGCAGCTCAGCCTTTCAGTTAGGGGCACTGGAAGCAGATGAGAGCCATGCAGGCTGAACCTGGCCAGCACCAGCCTCCGGCCCGTAACGTTCCCATGCATCTGCTCTGGTTTCTACATCCATGGCCCTGTGCCAGAGACTTACTTGGAAAAGCAGAGGAAGTCTGCAGCAAGGGGGAAGAGAGTAATTCCTTGAAATGCTGTCTTTGGGGATGGGATCTGCAGTTGCTGGAAATTCCTTCCCTAGAAGCTCAGCTCCTTCTCTCCCCACGCCGATGGCTGCCAAGCCTCTGTGATGCCTCCTGCTCTGCCCTGTGTGCAGCAGGACACCAGGACACCATGACCCACAGCCCCACAGTCTGTGGGCACAAGGCAAAGCCTCCTGTCCATTGGACCACTGTCTTGGCAAGCAATTGCCTGCAAAACATGGTACAGAAACTGGTTCAGATGGAAAAGGCAGAAAGCAGCTGGGGCATGTAGGGGGGGTGTGGGTTTCAACAGAGCATTGCAGACACAAGCAATGCTATTAAGCCCAGAAATTCAGCTGGACATCCCTGGAAATTATGCTCAGCAGCAACATCTGCAGCCACAAGGGCAGAGAGAGAAGATGGGAAGGATGCCAGGCAGGCACCTCACGGTGCCTATCACCAGCTGACAATGGCCTCTACTGAGGGCATCAACCATGTGGGGCTGGCAAAGCCCCCAGGCTGGTGGCAGCTGCTGAGGATGATCCCTGGTCCTGCAGAGCCCAGAGAGCAGCCAGAGTAGGTCAGATACATACAGAACCTCCTCATCCTGCCAACACTGCATGCATCCAGAGCAGCAGCCTGTGCCGTTAGTACAAAATCTGAGGCCAGCTCCTGTCTGGGAAAATCATGAACTTACAAAAGGGGAAAATAATCAACTTTAAAAAAAAAAAATCTCTAAAATAGCATTACATGTCTGTGTCCTAACCCCCAGGAACCAGGAGCTGAGAGATGAAACCTTATTCCTCAAGGGACCGATATGACCATTTGGTGTCAATTTTCCATCTGACTGCTCCTTTTTAGGAATTGTTTCTCTTGCTCCAGAAAACGAGAGCTTGCAGGGAGCCACCAAGCACAAGGAGCCCTGGCCCCGTGCCGGCTGCACATCACTGCTCCAAGCCCCACGGATCTGGGTTGCAGTGGGACCTCCCCACCAGGCACCACCCCACACACACGCACGCAGTGAAACAGGGACTCAACAGGGGGCCGTGGTCCATCCAACACAGCCTGCCACAGAAAGGTGATGGCAGAGTAACCTGGGGAATGCCATGCCCACCACAGCAAGGATGGAGCATCCCTGATGCTCTGTGCAGTGGGCTATGGCTCTCACTGCCAGGACACGGCAGCACCTCAGTCAAAGCAGCTGCTCGAAGCAGGGAGTACATGATGTTGTTTCCTTCCTTTTTTGAAGGGCAGGAGACTTTCTGACAGCTCTGGGTGGAAGAGCTCGAGCATGCACAGAATTTCTTCCCAGAAATGATCCAGCCCTGATTTTGGTGTCTGGAGAGGCAGTAAAATGAAGCTCCTGTGTTCTCACAAGCAGGATGAAGAAGGACATTTAGTCACACTCTTTAAATGAGGCATTCAGCACCATAAAGTTGGAGGCCAACATCCAACACACTCTTGGGAGCAGAGACTTCACTGCCAAAGCCCAGCAGCCCTGATTAGCTTTCTGCAACACTAGCATTCACCTCGGGTCTCAAGAGATTTGCATGTGTAAAGCGTGTGCCCACGGCACAGCTCATGCTGAGGCAATGCCAGCCTCACCCACCACTGCCCCTCTGCCACAGCGAGGGAGAAGGAATAACGGGAGGCAGACAGAGAGCTCTGTGGCACAGGGCACCTCCTGGGCAGGCTGATTGGCAGCCAAGGCAGCAGAAGGCTGTGCAGAGCTCTGCACTGGCCAAGCACAGAGGGCAGCTGAGGGCCAGGGCTGCTGGGCACTGCTCATGCCAGCACTGCAGTGCAGAGTGGAAAATCACTTTCTGCTGTGACAGGCTGAGAAAGGGCTTAAACCAGGGCATATCACCACAAACATCCTAGAGAGGGGAGTCAAGGCTGAACCCTCAGCTCACCTGCAGTTGGCTGCATGCACCCATTCTTGATGCAAGTTCTACACCACAATGTGAGAAGGAGCAGAACAAAAGCTTGCTGGGTCTCAAACCAGAGCCTACTCTGCCTGCTGGGGTTTCAACCTAGCACAATCAGTGACAGGCACCCGGGAGCACTGGCCCACAGGTGAAGGGGATAATGTAGATGCTGCTCCCACCGCAGGAGGGTCTGAGCTATGTCTGACCCCATTCCTCAAAACTACAGCCCCAGAGGGTGGCTGCAGGTACCTTAGAGAAGGTGGGATAAGGCTGGAGAAAGGGAATGGCAACCTCTCCTGTGCCTGCATTTGTACCATGTCTGTAAAAGCCTCCTACCCCCAGTGCAAATGAGAAGGGCTCTGTTATCCCTGTCCTGTCTTCCAGAGGAGTTCTGTCATGCAGTGGGGGGAAATAAATCAGACATCAGACCCAGAAAGTCCTCCCCTCTGCCATCCCTTCAGATCCCACTAACCTGTGCTGTTGTCCAGACCAAAAGTCAGCTGGAGACACTCTCACGGAGGAAGCACCTCACAGATGGAGATGACACGTTCAGCTACTATGGCTGTGCCAGGCTGGGTGGAAGGAGGCTCTGAAGGCTCTGAGCAGTAAAATGGAGTTGTTGTGATAATTGCTGAGCCTGTGGAGGCCAATTAAAATCCTTGGGAGAATGCAAATGGCTTTAACCTGGCTGGTGTGGGGGAGGATGTGTTGTGCTGGTCTCCTTTGCAGAGCTGGCGGGTGTTGCACCAGGGGGGCTGTCCGTGTCTTGCTGCTGTTTGGGTTCTAGCAGCCCTGAACACCATGTCCAAAGGCAAAGGGAATTGGCAAGTAAGAGTGAGTCAGAGCCAGGAGAGGACTTGGAGGTTATGAGAAGCATTTTTAAATGAATTGGAAACTTCACGAGCAGCCAACAAGGTGACTGAAGCGCAGGAGAAATAGAATTGGAGTGCTGTGAGCTGATGAATAACCATACTGCAGCGTGGCTGAGCAGCTGTGGCCACAGCCAGGAGGTGGGGAGAGGGATGAATGCTGAGGAGCTCTGCTGCTCAGCCCAGCTTGGCAGCGGTGTCCCTCAGGCAAGCAGGACGGGCTGAGGATGGGGAATGTCCTGCTGGCTTGCTGGGCCTCCTCAGCTTAGCCCAGCTCCTGTCTGTGTGCCGGGACCTGAGGCCTTCCCTTCCCACCTCACTGTCCTCATCTTTGCAGAGGAGCCTGTGGAGCAGGGCGGGAGAGGTGCCCTGAGCTTAATGTGTGCATCATCCAGAATCACAGAGTGGTTTGGGATGGAAGAGGCCTTGGACAGCATCCAGCTTCAATCCCCCTGCTAGGGGCTGGGACACCTGCCACAGCCCAGGCCGCTCAAAGGCCTGCAGGAGATGTGGCACCCACAGCTTCTCCGGGCAACCGCCTCCAGTGCCTCCCCAGCCTCACAGCAAAGAGCTTCTTCCTGGCATCAGACCTCTCAGCCTGAAGTCACTACCCCTCGTCTGCCCTGTAGCTGCAGTAAGGTTTCCTCAGAGCCTTCTCCTCTCCTGGCTGCACAAGCTCAGCTCTCCGAGCTCACAGGGGAGGTCTCCAGCTTGTTCCCTGGCCCACTCCAGCTGGGTGGCTTCAGGAGGCTCCTGGGGACATCCCACACACGAGGGGACCCCGGGGGCGGCACCGACACCCCACACACGAGGGGACCCCGGGGGCGGCACCGACACCCCACACACGAGGGGACCCCGGGGGCGGCACCGACACCCCACACACGAGGGGACCCCGGGGGCGGCACCGACACCCCACACACGAGGGGACCCCGGGGGCGGCACCGACACCCCACACACGAGGGGACCCCGGGGGCGGCACCGACACCCCACACACGAGGGGACCCCGGGGGCGGCACCGACACCCCACACACGAGGGGACCCCGGGGGCGGCACCGACACCCCACACACGAGGGGACCCCGGGGGCGGCACCGACACCCCACACACGAGGGGACCCCGGGGGCGGCACCGACACCCTACACAAGAGGGGACCTCGGGGGCGGCACCGACCCCCAGCGCCTCAGCCCGGGCCAGGCCCGACCCGGCTCGTCTGCGGCCCCACAGCGCCCCCCGGCGGCAACGCTACAGCGCGGCAGCTCCCGGCGCTCACCCTGTACTCCACCTAACGCCCCCGTGCGGCCAAGGACCCCTACTACACCTCAGCTAACTCCCTGCACCCCAGCTACCCAACCGCCCCGGGCAGCCAGGGACCCCCTCAGCACCTCAGCTAACCCGCCCCGAGCAGCCAGGGACATCCTCAGCACCTCAGCTAACCCGCCCCGGGCAGACAGGGACCCCCTCTGCATGCCAGCTAGCCCCCCTGAGCAGCACCCCGAGACCTATACACCCCTGGGCAGCCAGGGACCCGCTCAAAGCCCAGCTGCAGCAGGCAGATCTGCATTAAAAAGAAGAGCTTCTGCAACACACTTTTCTGCAAAAACCAAAGCTAAGGCTGGCACTGGCAGCAGTACTGCAGTGCTTTATTCGTTCTCACCTGTACAACAGCCTATTAGCAGCAGCATGTCATTAGAGCTTCCAGCAGCAGAGCCCAAGGGCAGCTCTCCAGATCTACCTTAGCTTTGCTGAATGTCACTGGGTCTCTATTGTGTGATGGTTGGACTTACCTTGGAGAGCTTTTCCAACCTTAGTGACTCTGTGATGGGTCCTACAGCGCCTTGTCCTTGTTGCAGTCATAGAATGGTTTAGGTTGGAAGTGACCTCAAAGCTCATCCAGCTCCAACCCCCCTGTGCCATAGGCAGGGACACCTCCCACTAGAATAGGTCACTCAAGGCCTCATCCAACCTGGCCTTGAACACCTCCAGCGAGGGAGCAGCCACAACCTCCCTGGGCAGCCTCCCTGCTTCCAGTAGATAAGCCTAAAACTCAGTTGCAGCACTGGGGGCAAGGCCAGCCAGACAGGCACAGGAACTGTAGGTGCCAGATTTAGCTCCTACGCTTTGCATGCCCAGTGTAAGAGGGACAGAAGTGTGACAGGAAGAGTATTGTTTACCTCACTGGCAGGTCTTGAGGCTGCCCGGGACTGCTGCAGCCATTTCCAGAGTGCAGCAGTATTCATGCCTTATGCAATGCAACAAGTCCTCTAGTCCAAGGGAGGCCAGGGGCTCCCCCAGCTCTGTTTTGTCCTTGCCAGAGGCACCAGCATGGGCCCTTTTCGTATTCCCAAAGTCTACTTTGGCTCATGGTGCAAAAGAGGGAAGGTAGGTGTGGGACTGAGGGGCAGCTAGCCAAGAATAGGCCTGGGCTTTGGGCTTCTTTCCTGCTAAGGACTGACCCCAGCCCATCCATGTCCAGTTTAACAAGCAGGCCCAAATCCCCCAAGACATCATTTCAGAAATCTGCAGTATTTGAATCAAACCCTTCTAAGGCCATCAGTCCTCTGGTGATTGCACATAGCTGCTTGCAGCTCAAAGGTACCTTTGTAAGTGCTCAAGGTCAGGGTCAGGCTTCTGCCAGCTCCCTTCCTGCCTGTAGGCAGCATGGGCCAGAGTGATGCAATGGCCTCCAGCACCAAGGGCGCGTGACCAGAGGAGCTGGCAGCAGCAGGGACAACTGTCAGGAGCTGAGTGACAGGCCAGGTGCACCACCAAGCTTTTTGGCAAGGCTCATCTCACACAGTCTTCTAAAGCAAGAACAGGCTAAAGGGACTAATGCTGGCACCACCGGAGTGCCAGGTCATGGCCCAGAACTGGGGCCTTGGAAGTCACCATTGTGCTCTCCAGTACATGCAGAAGCTGGAGCAACCCCAGGCAGACTCCAGGTACCTTGGGAAGAGCCATCAGTGAAGTGAGCGCACCCCGAACTGAGCTGTGGTGTAGTCCAGTCACATCAAGTGGCAATAAAACCAGAGGTGGCTTTGACCAGGAAGCCCCACTGGCCTGAGAGGAATGGTGGCTTTTAAAGAGATCACCAAATCCCATCAGCACTACTTAGACAAACCCCATTTATTTTAAGGCTTCTCTTAAAGTGCCTTTTATTCCCCCCAGCAGGCAGGTTTAGATTACAAAATAACTTCTGTCATCAGCCAGTGATGGTCTTTATTCCTGCTGGCCCAGGAGAAGTGGGGGCTGTGTCCAGGTCAGCCCCCTGGGGACAACTGCTCTTGAACACTGCGTTTGGGTGTGTGGATGAGGTCTCCCATTCCCCGGCGTGGGAGTGCTGGTGCAGCTGTACTGGCCTGTGGCTTTGCCGTGGCGTGCAGGGTCTCCACGGAGCTGCCCGGGATGCCTTTGCCTTCCGGAGAGCGCTCGGGACTCAGCCCGGCACCGGCGTGTGGTGGCACCGGCGTGCGGTGGCACCGGCGTGTGGTGGCACCGGCGTGCGGTGGCACCGGCGTGCGGTGGCAGGAAGCGCGGCAGGGCCAGCGGCTCAGGCTTCGGCATCCTCCTGGCTCAGTGTGGCAGCATCGTGTAGGAGTGGCGTGGTCTCAGAGGCGGGGCACGGTTTGCTCTGCGCGGTGGGGTGGCATGGGCTCTTCTTGCTGGTGGGTTCCTGAAGAGGAGAGGACAGTGGTTACAGCCACATACTTGGTGTGACACCACGCACAGGCCCCGCACTGCGCAGGTGTCACCACGTCCCCACTTGGGATGTAGATGCCCCAAACCTCTTGGACTTCCACATAGCCAAGAACCCCTTCTTGAAGATTTTTGCTTCTCTTCCCCTAACAAAATTCCCATTTCTCCCCACCAACACTTGAGACACACCCAGAATGCTCGGCCTGATGAGCAGTGTCACCGAGTGGAAGGGCTACAGAACCAAGCCAGTGTGCTGCCCAGCATCAGAGAAATTGCAAGGCAGGTGGACAGTGACTTCGTGGAGACACAACACCTTGAAGCTGGAGTAGAGACACAGGCAGCACCCATCCCTAATATAATGGAAAGTACAGCCTCTAGGGAAGGTGCAGGATGGAAGGTGGAGGATGGAGGCTGGTGCCTTCTGAAGGCTCCTGCTCCACCTGAAGGCTTACAACTACAAAATACATTCACTATCCTCACAGTTGAAGAGGAGCCAAATGTGTTTCCAAGCAAACCACATGGGCCCCTCCCAGCCCCAAGTCATGCAAGACTCCCAGGAGGAAGCAGCAAGTGACAGTAGTGGTTCACTCCCTGCTGCTGGGGACAGAGGCACTCATCTGCTCATCTAGGGACATTTGCTGCTCGCTGAGGACATGGATTTGGGGCATTGTGGAGGGGCTGTGAGGTTTATCCTACCCTTTGACTATTACCCACTGCTGTGTGTGCACCAAGGCTGACATCAGGGCCAACTAGCAAGCATCAAAAGTGACTATAGACCTCAGGTTGGGGGAGACAGGGCAAAAAAAGGATGACTGATATACAAGGATCACCTCCTCCATGCTTAAGAGCAGTCCATCTCAGCAAGTAAGGCAAAAATGCCAGCAGGGCTATGGAGAGGAGCAAGGAGCTCCTGGCCAAAGTCAAATGCAAAAAAGGAAGCCTACAGAAGGTGGAAGTAGGGGCAGGCAATGTGGCAGGAATACAGGGACACTCTCCCAGCATGCAGAGATGAAGATAGGAAAGCCAAAGTCCAGCTAGAAGAAGCATCTGGCCAGGGATATCAGAGACCATAAGAGAAGCTTCTCTAAGTACACAGATACTTCTAAAAGTGGAAGAAAAGAAGAATAGGGAACATGTGGCTTTGTTGCTGAACGAAGCAGATGGCCCCAGAAACCACAGGCAAGTCTGGAGGAAGGAAGAGAATGAAATCAGAGACTATTCACAGCCTAGGCACATATAAACCCATGGGCCTTGATTAGATGCATCCATGAGAGCTGAAGGAGGTCACTAATATCACAGCAGGCCCATTCCCCATAACCTTTTAACAATCCTGGTAACTGGGGAAAGTGCCCAAAGACTGGAGGAAAGCAAGCTCCAGAAGTGAGGCACCCAAAGACTGGAGGAAAGCAAGCTCCAGAAGTGAGGCACCCAAAGACTGGAGGAAAGCAAGCTCCAGAAGTGAGGCACCCAAAGACTGGAGGAAAGCAAGCTCCAGAAGTGAGGCACCCAAAGACTGGAGGAAAGCAAGCTCCAGAAGTGAGGTACCCAAAGACTGGAGGAAAGCAAGCTCCAGAAGTGAGGCACCCAAAGACTGGAGGAAAGCAAGCTCCAGAAGTGAGGCACCCAAAGACTGAAAAAAAGTAAGAAGTTCAAGCAGGAAGACCTGGGGAAATACAGCCCAGGCAGCTTTCCTTCAATCCTTAGGACAGTGATGGAACACCTAATCCAGGGGAGCACTTTCAGGCACGTGAAGGACAAGAAAACCACTGGGAATAGTCAATATGGCTTCACCAAGGGGAAATAATGCATGACCAAGCTGAAAACCTTCTATTATTGACTGACTTCAGTATTATAGTGCAGAGTAGTGGATATTGTCTACCTGGACTTCAGTAAGGCTTTCAACACTGTTTCCCATATGAACCTTGTGGAGAAGCAACAAAGCATGGGCTCAAGGAGCAGTGAGGTCAAACAGTCAGGCCCAGAGGCTCATGAGAAATGGCAAGAAGTGGAGATGGAGGCCAGTAACTATAGTGTACACCAGGGGTCAATACTGGGTCCAGTCCTGTTTAACATCTTTATTATTGATCTGCAAATCTGCTGCTGGCACAGAACTGGGAGGAGTGACTGACACACCTGAGTGTCACACTGTGTCCCAAAGGACCTCAACAGGCTGGAGAAATGGCCTGGCAGGTACCTCATGATGTTCAACAAGAGGATGTGCAAAGGTTTCCACCTCAGGAGGCACAATCCCCTGTACCAGTACAGGCTAAGGGTCACCTAACCCTTAAGGAGCTGGGCAGAGAAGGACTGATGGTCCTGCTAGACACAAAGTTGAACATGAGGCAGCAGCATGTCCATGTAGCAAAGGCAGCTGTCTTCTAGGCTGTGTTAGGAGTGTTGGCAGCAGGCTGAGAGAGATGATCCTTCTCCTCCCACTGCTGAGGAATACTGCATCCATTTCCAGGCTTCCCAGGGCAACAGAGCTAAGTGGGAAGAGTCCAGCAAGGGGCACTCACAAAATTATTAATGGGGTGGAGCCCCTCTTTTATGAGCAAAGGCCAAGAGAGCTGGAACAGTTTAGCCCAGAGAAGAGACAGCTTGGGGTGGGGGGAGAATCTTATCAATGTACACAAGTGTCAGAAGAGAGGATGTAAATACAGAGCCAGAGTCTTCTCAGTGGTGTCCATAGGACAGGACAAGAGCAGGTAGGCATAGACAGGCTCCATCTGAACACTGGGAAACACTTTTTTAAAAACCATGGAAACTGTGGAAAAAAAAAACCAAAAAAACACTGGAAGAAGTTGCCCAGTGAGGGTGGGGAATCTCCATCCTTGGAGATATTAAGAGACATCTGGACATGGTCCTGGGCAACCAACTCTAGAAGACCCTGCTTGAACAGGGCGGGTAGACTAGATGACCTCCACAGATCCCTTCCAATTTCAATGATTCAGTGACTGTGTGATCCTGTAATACAAACCCAGATATTTCAGGTTTCAGAAATACCCTTCTGAAAGCCTTTCTGTGGAGGCTTGGTGCATGCAGGAGGAGAGTGACACCCACCAGCTGACCCCCTCTGTTATCCACGCAAGCTTATAACCCATTCAAAAACTTACCTCCAGCTCTCAAACACCTGGAAGGGGTGCAACAGGCAAGAAAAGTGCTTCCTCACACCAACCCTACTTCTCACCCTCATCCCTGCTGCTATTATTAGGGCTGCAGATCAGGTACACCAGGAGAAACAATAAGACAATGTGCTTGCAGCATGGTTGAGGGTGAGTATCAAGACAGCTAAAGCCATTAGCCAACATCATTATGGGAAAGCTTGCCAAGAGGGCACATCTGGAGGATGTGGAGAGGGAGATGTTTCCATTTGATTGGTTTTAAGCAAAGTTTAATCACATCAGGAGGAGAGGAAAGTGCATTACCTTGACTGGGTACCCACCTACAGTCTGGCTTCCCGCAACACCTTCCCCTTAACCGGAGGCAGGTTTTTGGCAGAGGTGGCCTGGTTGGCCTTATTACTGTTTGAGTTCTTTTTATTGCTACTCCAAAATAAAGAGTATTTTTCCTAGAAGACAATCAGGCTAGTTTATGGTGCACTTGGACACGAATTGCATGAGGGTTCCAATTTTAGGATGAGATCTCAAATCAGTGTTTAACTAGAATCTAGTCATTAATGAAGATTGCAAAAATCTAGGTTTAAACTAAGTCCTATTTAAAGATTTTGCTAAGTGCTAAGCCAGTTTTAAAATAGTCTGTTTGCCTTTCAAATATGTCAGCTCGCAGGCTTTGGGCCCCATTAGCAGAGCACAGCTAGAGTGCTGCATCTGGGCTTGGTTTATGCCTATTTTTTAATGGAGCTGCAGGTCCAACAGATGCATTTCAAACTGGCTCACACTCTAACCTAGACTAAGATTTCAGTGTTTCACAGCACATCACAGGACTGGCTTTAGAGCACACTGCTCCCTCCAGAAGCCAGAGGCACACAAGGTACTCCAGGCAGGAGCTGGGTGCAGGGGAGATCTTCACGCTGGTAAATACGTGAAGGTGTGGACAATGTCCCTGCCCAGTGTCCTGTCTGAGACAGCCTGTAACTTCCAGAGGGAGGACTGTTGGTGATTCAGCAATCAGCGTCAGATCAGCAAGGCTTTAATCAAATGAGGAACACACCTTGGCTGCAAATTGCTGTCTTCCAGCTTACTGCTCTTATCTATTCATTAGGCAGAGACTTTCATGTGTTGGTGCACAGCTTCCTTGGAGATACCTAAGGTCACTGAGGCTGCTCAATTGCTTTTCAGGTGGTCAGGCACTTCTGCAGTTGATTTCTAGTTCCAGCACTTCAGGAGGCTTCTGGCTGAGCACCCAAATACCGCTGGCTTATGGCTGGGTTTGGGATATTTCACAAGCAGATCCTCGGTTGACTTGAGCTAAATTAAAATCCAGCTTTTCATTCTCACCCTTTCTGTCACAGTTAAGACTCTTTGATACCAGGAATTAAGACCTGCACAAAGCTTGGTGAGGAAATGCCATCCTAGGGCTGCATAAGCTCTTCCAAATAGCTTGCCCAGCAAATACTGACATTTTTCAGATGTGTAGTGGAATGAAGCCTGCTGGCTGGGGCCTGCTTGCACTTGCTGAAGCCAAGAGCTTCAGGACACAAAGCCTGACCACCTCAGGAGTACAGTAAGGGTTTACTGCTGAGCCCTTGGCCCCAGCATCACTCCCACTCCTCAGGGAAGTGCACAGAGGAACAAGGGGATTTGGGATCATGTGTTTAAGTCAATTAAGCAGTTGTAGGCTCGGTTAAAATCCAATTACGTGATACCCCGAGAAGCCTGCTATTATTCAAAGTGGGTTTGCACTGCATTTCAGCACAGGCAGTCACAGCAGCTCGGGCAAAAGCAGCCCCTTGCACGTGCTCCCCCCCCTTCGGCCATTCTCATCCCAAGCGTTGCCTTTTCATCCCGGCAAGTGGGCTCTTCACTTCTGCAGCTTTAGAGCCAGCTCAAGCTGTTTGACTGCAGTGCAAAACTAACTAAGCTTCCTTTGATAGAGGCTCGGGTAGGGAGCTAGGTCTTTACTTCAAGAGCTAAAGCTTTTAAAGAGCTTAGTGTTATCAGATGAATGTTTTAGAGCCAGAGTCACAGCTCCCCATCAGTTGTTTCAGCTGGTTTGTACTCTGTCCTTACAGCTCAGGTGAGACTCGTGTACCAACCAGGCACCCTCACCACCTGCCCCAGCACAGGCCAACTTCTGCCCAGCTGACAGCTCCCTGCAGGCTTCAAAGGTCTTCACTTCTCGGTAACCCCTGATCCACAAAGGGCCTGAGGGTTTAACTTTCAGAGCTCTTTGGATTAGTTTCCAGAAAAGACAAGGGAGTTTCAGGGAAAGACAGGGTCCAGTATGTGTGTCTGTGCCCTTTCTGTAAGAACACAGCGAACACTTTAGTTGTGCAAGCTGCATTTAAGAAGCTCCATCCCCTGGAGAAAGCTCTGTTCAGATCAGAAAACTGCTGGGGCTGTACAGAGGTGCACAGCTGTGTGCAGTGGCACAGGCCTGCTGCTTTCTAGAGGCTGGGTTGATGAGCTAGGTTTATTCTTCCATTAGCTGGATGAGCTGAGAAAATGCCTCCTCTGACAGAAACTCACTTCCGTGGCTTGTGCACTGAGAAGGCCACAATTGCTTTTATGTTCTCTACTTGCAGCCAAACTCCTATGTGGCTGAGGAGCTTCTGCTGCTGTGTGCTGGAACATGGCACCATTTGGTCAGGGTTCACTGCATCAGCCAATGTTTCCTCAGGAGTGTTAGATTGTCAGCCCAATCTGCATCAGCTGATTCAGTTTGATTTGACTAACAGCACTTCCCATCAGACATCTACAAGTTCTTACCCGACTCGTTGCCATGAGTACAGCTGCTGAGACAATGAGTGGGACACTCAGCCCAAGGATGATATACTGCAGGTATTCCAACAAGGACGGGATCAGCACCAGGTTGGTGTAAAACTGGTTTAGGACTGAGCCTTCGATGGATCCACTCTGCTCAAAAAAGCAAAGTGGTTAGTGGCATCTCCCTCTCATCCAGGGCTGAGACACACCAGCTGCTCAACTCCTCTCCCACCACCTCCCAGCACAAAGATTAGGGAATTTATGCAGGATTCGGTGAGGCTACAAGCTTTCCCTAAATAGCTGCAGGCAGATGGGCATGCACACAGCTGAAGACTGCACTCCCTGACCCACATTTGCACAGGGATGCTGGCAGCTCTGTTCTGGGCCCTATTTAACCCCACAGCTAGGACAGAGCCAGAGGTTTACCCAGTATAGGGCAGGGCTTGTGCAGCTCAGGGAGGATTAATGACAGAGCCAAGTGTTGCAAAGCCTTCTGTTGGTGCATAATTAGTCTGTCTGGCTTAAAGCTTTATCCAAAGCGGAGTTTCCCCAGTACTGAGGAAGCAGCTCCCCCCTCCCATAGGAAAGGCTCTGCAGGATGGGATCAAGGAAGGCAGCTCACCTCTGCAAACCACAGCAGTGGCAGGACCACTGGCTTAATCTTTCCTGTTTGACTGGGGGGGAGAAGGAGAAAAGAAAGAGAAATACACACTTAGATCTTTGTTTGATCAGGCCACAATTAGTGCCAGAACTTCTCCTAAAAGAACAGGCCTGACAGAGGGATAGTGGCCAGGAACCAGTGCGTAAGGAGATAGCAACTCCTCCTGCTTCAGAAAACTGCTCCTCCCCTTGAGGGACCAGGTCTAACTCGGGTCTTTCATACAGGATCAGAACTGATGCTCCCACTCCCACTGAAGTGCCTGAGAACAGCAGCATGTGCTACCCCAAGTCTGGGCTCCAGGGGCACTAACTCAGCCAACTGCAATGTTAAACTTCATGCAGCCCCAAGGCACCTCAGTCACCTGCTCAGTACCAGGGGGAGTCAAAGCAGCAAGAGCATGCTCCCACCTCTGTGGCATGTGGCAGCACACAATTGGTTACAGAGCCCTTCCTGTTGCTTTCAGAGCTGGAAGTGCCTTTCTAGACACAGGCTTAATCTGTCAGCCCTGTAAGGAGAGCATGTTCTGCCTCTCCAGGCTGGATATGACACCTTCTGAGCGGCAGCACAGGACAGGTGAACGTCTCCTGCCCCTCAGCAGGAGGAGCAGACTGCTCATGGGCCATGGGTGAGAGGCAGGAAGGCAGCAGGAGCCAAGCAAACATGCAGGCACCTGCTTGGGGTCACCGCACAGCTGACACTTCACCACAGGAGCCAGTTGGCTCCTGCAACCACCACAACTGGTAATATTAAAGCTACTTCATCTCTGGGGAAAGAACTCTGATCCCAGGACCAGCAGCACTCTCTGCTCAAAGAAGTGAGATGGACATCTCTACAGAGTGGCTACTTACGTTATACCAGACACCTGCTTTATGTAGAGGTTCAGCTGGAGCTTGATGGAGCAATTCATGGGGATGCCTGTCATCTGCATGGGAAGAGACCAACCAGTTCATCAGTAAGGCAAATGTTTGTCTGGAAAGCTTTGCAGAACAGCAACCCTGTGCCTTCCATCACAGCTGCTCTAGATGCCACCTTCCAGAACAATGGACTGGATCATCCAGAGGGCTGCTGCAGTCACCACGTAAGAGGATGATCATGGCTGGGGTTTCCACCAAAGCACAAACGTCAGTCAACCAAGCACTGTCCCCCAGGCTCTGGGGATGACTGCTCAGAGGCATTGCACCATCCTCATATCAGTGGGGAGTCTGCCCCCTTCACCTGAATAATCACCAGCCAGTGAGACTGGAACACACAGCAGCATCCAGAAGGGAGCACCTCCATTAGGGTATTCTGAAGGCATAAAGCTAACCTGAAGTGATGTGGCTGCTGCAGAAGGCAACACACATTCAGTGAGCAGAGAGCACAAGCCAGGAGGTGTTGTGAGCTAGGGCTTGTGGAACTGAACAGAAGCAAATTCTAACTACCAAGCAGTATATGCAACTTGTCAGAAACTCCCTAGGCAGGGTGTTCTAGTAGCAAACTTTCTGAAGCCACACAAACTTCTTCTGTTGTTCATCCTAACAATAGCAGCTGGAAACACCAATACAGAGATGGATGCAGACAGCAAAGGACAAAACATTCCTCATAACTAGGAGCCAACAGACATTACTGTCCAGCAGCAGTCCACATGAGAGCACCACAGTCAAGAGCTGGTCTTGTTGACACCAATTAAGGTGCTGGTTTCTCATGACACTGCACTTTTGTAACACACTAAGGGCAGAAAGTTTTTATTGGATTCCCTCTGTTTGTACTCAGCAGGCTGCAGCTAGATAAGAATCCAGTTAACTGTGCTGCTATCAGTAGATGTTTTATACTGTAATAAACTTAATTAGATTTTCATAACTGTGATAAGAAAAGCAGAGAACCAAATACCTACCTAACAAGCACAGCTTACCTTACCTTAGGAGGAAAATTGGTTTCTTCCTTGAGTAAACATCACTGAATGTTTGGAAGCTCTGACCACATGCAACACAGGCCGTGGGTGGAAGATCCCAAAGTCCCCTCCCTATCTGGGACAGCGATGGCTTAGACACTCAATTTGTCACCATTGGAATGATGACTGCACCCTTACACTTTAGGTATGTGAGAAGTGTGACACAGCAGCTAGTTAGATGTGGGCAGACTGAGGAGTCAGATGACAACTCAAAAATGGTGGTGACAGCTTCACTGTGGTCTTCAGACTTTGGCAGTCATCTCTCATGGCTGTGAGTGTTTGCAGATTTGGGGCATAACTGGGCTGATGCTAGGTACACCTCCTAGTGTTATAGACCTGAGTCAGTGGAAAGAACTTGATTGTGCTTATCAAAACAATTATGCTTATCATTAGCTCTGCAATTCTCTAGAAGTCAGGCTAATTAGTCAATTAGTTTATGGCTCTGACATTTTTATCTGCAAATGTCCTTGCCAGTCTTTGCACTATGGAACCTGCTCAAATCGATGCCATGAAAGCAAGTGAGGCCACCAGGCAGATGGTGACAAGGTCCCCCGCTCTAGCCTGAGCTGGACCCCCAGGGCAAGGAGAGAGCAGGACCCTGTTAGGGGGACTCACTGGGTGCATGTCGAGGAAGAGTGCATGCTGGTCCTTGTTGGGATGGAGGCCTCCAACAGCGTTCACCAGAGCCGGGTCTGCATTGTAGAAGTGAGGATGGGAAAGGAACATTGGTGCATCTGTAAGAGATGTAAACACCTTCAGCTCATTCCAACTCATTGACAGGCTTCACTGAGGTCTCCAAGCCGTGGAAGCATTGGCTCTGGACAGGCTTTTATGCTTTTCCTTTCCCAGTCAGGATGCCCACTGCCTCCCAGCAGCTTATTTCATTGCTCTGTGAGGGATAAGACCCAGTGCTGAAGTCACCCTCTGCCACCAAGCACTACACAATACTGTGGTAACCCACTGTACCCAGGCACAGGTTAGGACACTAGGTCTGAATTTTCACTCCTGCATGACCTACACTCAGTGTCCAAAGTTAACATTTGATTTGGCAGTTTCATGGCCTGCCTCTTCCTACCCTTGCTCCTCAGTCCGGGGTACATGATGCATCATATCCCTGGGCATTCCCACTGCTGCCAGGCTATCACAGGACCACAGACCAAAGGGACTTAGGGTACAAGGATCTCCCCTCCTCGCCGAGACGCCCAGGGGAGCATGAGCCAGAACGCTGCGCAGTGCACGCAGATGCTGCCTGCACCTTAGCACTCCAGCACAGCAGAGCTGACAGCCCAGCCAGCCAAGCTCTGTCACATCCCCACAGTTTGACACTGCTACAGCAGAGAGAGCCCGGGGAGGAGAAGACTTACTCAGCCTACAGGTACTGACGTTCTGGATGCCAGACTGCAAGCAGGGGCAGAAACCTTCATTGGGTGGATAGTCTGTGCCGTTGGCAAAGAGAGTTTTTGGTGCCACGAAACGGTAGGTGGGCACACCCTTGAAATCGCCAGACTGCTCATACACCAGTGTCAGGGATCTGGAAGAGAGGTTCAGCAGAGAAGGATCAGGATTAGCCAACAGGTTCCCAGAACAGAATTGGATTCTTATCTTCCCTGGATAAGATGAAGCTGCAATGTAACTTAGACTTTGAGATGCAGATAAACACTTGGAGCGGTGCTTCGGATGGGGAATGAGCATTTAAGCCACTTGCTTTCCATGTTTTAAGCACAGATAAAGGGTTGGTCAGAACCAGTTATGGAGAGAAACCACAGGCTTACAAGTCTGTTTGCAGTATCCAGATGAGATTTGTTTAAAGGCATGTAGTAATCCCCAGGGCTGCTTTCCAAGAGATAATGCCCTCTTTGTGCAAGCCTTGGCTCCGAGGTGCCGTCACAGAGGATGGACACTGGATACAAGTCCTTTGCAGCACAACTCCAGCATGCAGGCTGCCAGGGGAGTGGAAAATTTTACTATGTTAGGCAGCGAGACTCTTCCCTTAATACAATAGGCTAGTGATATGCTGCTTTATGGCTACCAGTTGGCCAGGACAGACCCAAGATTCCAGGAGGGATGTTTGCTCCTTTCACAGTCCAGCAGGACTCACAAGGATGGACACAGCCTGGGCAGGCCAAGGGATGCTTATTCCTACAGCTTGCTTCTGATACCAGAATCAAAGAAGGGGGATCCAGGGTACATTTGGCATTTAGGTGCACATCTCTTGGCTGTGTTCACTTTGCAGTACATCACAGGACATCAGGAGTTGGAATGGACCCAAAGATATCATCAAGTCAAACCCCCTGCCAGAGCAGGACCATACAATCTAGCTCAGGTCACAGGACATTCATATGGGCCTTGAAAGTCTCCAGAGAAGGAAGGTCAGAAAAGAAGAGAACACCAGCAAGAGAAGAGGAAGAAAGATCAGAAGAGAAAGAACATCTGCAAGACAAAGCTGTGTCTATCTTGCAGGGAGACTCAGGTAGTTACATTGCAGAGTCAGCTACATTTAATGTACAAAGATCATAGGAGATGAGCCCTGCCTGCTCCACAGCAAGGCAGATGTGCTCTTAGCCTATCAACTGATTTTTGTGACTCTTTCCTAGCCAGAGCAGGCTAGCAGCCTGAGACAGATTTGGGGAGAGCCACTTTCCCTACAGCAGTGTCCTATAAGAATTGTCTGCAGTAAGAAGAAACTGAGCTTGGTTGCCTCCGCTTTGCTTTATGCCTTGCCTGTAAACATGTTCTGTTCCCTAGAAGATTTCTGTAGTTTTACAGAAAGAGATGTATGTCAGCTTTGAATATTGGTACAGTTCCCTGCAAGTCCTTGGCTCCGGATCCTTTTGGTATTTGCTGATGTCCCTTGTGTAGAGAAATTCCTGCACTAATACTTGGCTCAGCTGACTCCAGAGCTCAGCTGAAGAGGTCATTGTTCTCAATTCAACATGAGCACTTGCTTGTTTTGCACCACTATCTACAAAGCCTGAATTAACATTATCTTCCCCAAGCTGGGGACAGGGTTTTGTGTCACCTCCTGCTTCCTAGCCTCAGGGAGTTTCCCCACAAGCAGGCTCTGCAGGGTACTTTAACCCCTGTATGATCAGCAGGGTATCTCACACAGGACAGACAGGAACTGCAGTGAAAAACTCAGCAGGCAAATAAAACAAGAGCAGCAGCCTGGCAATGGTGGTATAATGTCCCCACCCCCACCCCCCTGCATTGCTTCTGCAAGCATTTAGTCAGCTGAAACAGTTCACAGTTACAGCTTCGTTTCCTTCTGACAACTCTTACTTCTCCCTCTTACTTCCCACATCTTATCTAGACTGCTGCCTTTCTACTGATTCCACAGGGGCAAACTGGACTTATCCTGTGATCTGGAAGGTATTTATGAACGCCACAAGGTGCTGCTCATTAGACAACTGCGCTGCTTGTAAAGTTCAGACGTTGCAACACTGAGCTGCAACTGAACTTCAGCTACAGAAACGAGTCCCGAGTCCTCTGCGTCACTGCACAGGTACTCTGTGTGCACAGGATGACCATTGCACCTACTGCCACCTGCACCAGGACAAGCTGGAAGCTGTGGCATCACCTGCAAGCATCAGGGCTGTAGAACTCCAGTGAGGTTGGGGACATGAACGGTGGCCACATCTCCCCCGAGGTCCCATTGATCATGTTGCATTCATTGCTCCGCCAGTAGTTGACCTGTGTGAGAGATGTAGAGAAAAGAGCTCAGAAGGATGAGCTTGCTAGAGAGTTGGCTTCCATCCCTGCATGGGACATCCAGCACTCAAGCTGTAAAGGAAGCAGCATAGAGATAGTAGCACTGAAGGGCTTCCAAGATCTCTCCCATTCAGATCTCAGCCCAACTAATGGCAAAGGAGGACAAGCTCCTCCTGTGCAAAATGTTCGCAGACTCAGCTGATTTTAGCTAGGAGTGGAATCCCTCCAGGGAAGAATAAGCATCTCTAACAAAGGTATTTAAAATAATGCCATAAAAGGAAGGGCATAGCAGCCTAGGAGTGGATTTTAGCTAGAAGTGGAATCCCTCAAGGGAAGAATAAGCATCTTTAACAAAGGTATTTAAAATAATGCCATAAAACGCAGGCCACAGGAGCCTAGGACTGGAATCCCTCAAGGGAACAATAAACATCTTTAACAAAAGTATTTAAAATAATGTCCTAAGCACAGACCACAGGAGTCTAGGACTTCAAAGGAATCCAAATCACGCCTATGATAAGCTGAACTTAATGCTTTATAACAAGCCTCTTCTCATAAAGCTGCCTCCTGGCAATTTGCTGGAACAAAAATTGCAGCAGCTGAACCCCCATGGGAACTTAGTTTTCAAACCTACCACCCAGAAACACAGCAGCACTAACACAGGTTTGCTGCTCACCACTTACCTTCTTCAGCCCATTCCATGTATCCACCACGTGAACTCTACTGATGTCCTTCATGCCTGTGTTCACTGTGAACAGTCCTGAATCAGAGTTGTTAAGCTGCAGAGATAAGAAGCTGATTTTTAATCCATTATGGACAGCAAGACTGCAACATGTTCAGGACTTTGCATGTTTTGCCAGCTCTAGGAGTGCTTCACGCAGGAAGTTACTGAGCTTGTACTTACTGTAGCTGCTAGTGACAACCTCTAACACATGCATTTGAGTCTAGAGAGAGGATTAAGGCAGCCTTACACAACCACCATTACCCACACATGACTTCTCCAGTTTGTGAGTGGCATAGCCCAGACACTCGCATCCAAAACCAGTATTGGTGTCATTTTAGTTTTCCCAAGCAACAGTTTACTTACCTGTACAAACAAGCCAAATTTGCCCTTGAAAGGGATCAGGCCAGGAACAAAAGTATTTAATGTGTCTATGAGAGGGTCTTCATAGCCCCACATGATCTCCCCCACCGTCCGGTTCATGAAGGCCTCCTGTTTCAGGCCAGCCAGGGCTCCACTCACTAAAATCTTCACAAAGTTTGGCAGCTTTTCCATCATCACAGCTGCTCCCTAGCAAAGAAATCAGAGACGAGAGCCCAACCTTTAGTAAAGAAGCAGCAATGCATCTTCAGTGCTCAGCAAGGTCTCTGTGCTGCACTGCTCTACAGGCACTGGAAAAATCCTCTGGAGGAACTGAAGTTCAACATTTAGCCCCCGGTGTGGGAAGAAATCAGCTGAGGGCTCACTTCCTCAGAGGATGTTCAGAGAGGGCTGCAGACTCAAGCCTGGCCACTTTGCCAGCCTCTCTGCACACTTTGACTTTGGAAGGGTAACAGCACAACCCAACCACCAACAACCAGAAATCAAAGCACTGCAGAAAACAAAGTTTAACCCAACTCACAGCTTGGTTAGCCTCAAGCTCTACAAGAAAGAACAAAAGCTTTAAGTCACCACTTGGCATCATCACCCTCCCCACAAGCTCAGAGCTCCAGCTGGTACCCATTGATGGAGCAAGCTCTTACCATCATCAGAATGTTTGGCACAACGATGTACTCATCTTCAGTGCCATTGGACAAGTCTGGCTGGAAGAAGAGTTTCCGGTACTCCAGGAAGGAAACGGTGTCATTGTCATGGAACGTGATGTTGCTTTTGTACCTGAACTCTCTGCAAAGAGATGGGAGACATCATGGGAACCTTCCCCTGTGCAGTGCCCCTGCTGTGCCTGGGTGTGCTTCTGAGGAGCAGAGAACCGAAGACCAAACTGCAGCAAGAAGCCATGGGACAGCAGGGGCTGCTGCATCCTAGGAAACTGGTGCCATTAACCTCACATCCCAACCAGGGTTAAGGTTTGGCAGGAGGAGATGGCAGCCAGGCAGTGAGGCAACCCAACAGATGGGTTCTGCAGCAATCAGCAGACACCAAGTGTTTCTTCCTAGCTGACAAGGAGGGGCCACAACGCTCCGCAGCAGCGCAAGGTTGTCCCCAACATCATGAGCCTGTTACGGCTCCTGAGGGAGCTGCAGCTCAACCCACCAGCAAAAACAAAGTCCTTTATTGTGGAGCCTCTGTTTTATGGCCCACATTAGGGAAGGGCACTAATCTTGCTCAGCAGGAACACAAGGACACTAATAAGCTTTGCCCCTTTGTTTATTCTTACTTACTGTAAGTGAAGCCTTTTCCCCAAGCCAAGTGACTGACGTGATCACAACATACAGAATCCACACGGTCTTATAGTGTGACCTGACAAGCCCAGAGCAAATGAGGGCATATACATACTGCCAGGTTTCCCCCCAGTACTTCTCAAACAGCTTTGGATTAAAACAGTAATCTCCCCACATGAGCTTGCTTAGGCTGCTGACCCAACTCTGCCTACATGTGTAGGCACCAGTGCGCTGAATATTGCTATTTATGGGCAAGTTCTCACTCCCAACTCATCACCAACCACCACTTCATGTTTCACAGTATCATAGAATGGTTTGGGTTGGAAGGCACTGGGTTGGGTCAGGTTCCAATTCCCCTGCTATGGCCAAGGAAACCTTCCACTAGACCAGATTGCTGAGGCCCAGAGAAGCATCTGGGGCTTCAATCATCATCCTCAGTCGTGGCAAAGAGACCCAGCTCTGCTGTAGGTGGACCTGACCAAGTTTCAGTGCTCCATGACCACAGCACTCACGTTTGCCAGATTCTAGGTGTCATGTTTGAGACCTAGACTCAAAGTTTGAATTTCAAAGGTTGATACTGAGGTAAGTCCAGCTCTGGAGCTGGACTCTTAAACACATAATGAAGATTAACCAGCTCTACTCTAAAGGTGGGAGTTTCCCATCACCACACTAACACCCCTTACACATGTTTGTACAGTACCAAGCCAGGTCTGTCTGCTCTACAAGTCCCAGCACAAGACTGAGCTCTACAGCTCAGTAAAGCACAGATTAGCCTTAGCACCCCAGCAGCCAGGGGTCCTATCTGTGGCTTTAGCAAGATGAGTGCCTTTAGAGCAGTTCTGGGTCGCTGTAAAATCCTGTGTCACTGGGCTCATACCAAGCGTGCCAACGTAAAGGAGCCAGGCAGAAGGCTGGCAGGCAGAGCAGTGGCCAGGCTCACGCCTAGCTGGACCACAAGTGGGATCTAACCTGTAAACGTAGGGTCCACGCTGGCTCAGCATGGGCTTGGCTCCCTGGAGGACTTGCTTGGGGTTCAACACTTCAAAGAAGTATACTGACATGTAGAAAGGAACAGGAATATCTTTCCACATGCTGAAGGAGATGCTGTTGGGGTCAATCCTGACATTCTGCAGGGGGAAAAAAGAGCAAAGAGACAAATTTTGGGCTTGGTGGCTGCAGCTGAGCACATCCACCATTAGTTCCATGTCAGGCCCAGCTGAAAGCAGCAGTTCCAGGAAGAGCTCTCCAGAGGATGCAGGCCTGTTAGGCAGACTGAAACCAAGCCAGTTCCAAACTGGCAACTCTTGCGTACGCAGAAGCATCGAGTTCATGCCACAGGATGTCTGTAGGCTTATTTATTCAGGCTCAGCTTTCCAGATCCTCCCCACAGGATTTCAAAGCTTGTTTGACATGCTGCAGCCTCACTCTGTGCTAGACAAACCAGCACTAAATTATTCACACCTCTGTGTGTTCAACTTGCCTGACAGAAACTACCCTGTCCCCAAGATCTCCACTTGCCTGCTGCGTTTGGGAGCTCCACGCAGCCAGAAGCAGGCAAGGGCTGGAGAGGTGTCACTGCCATCCACACAACTGTCTGGGTACCAGCAGGGAGGACTCCGTAGACTCCCAACATGCAGGGAGAGGACTGGAATGGTGCCCCAGGTATGTCCAGACAGCATTATGCAGGACAGCTTTGCTTCCCCTCACTGCCATCCTGCAGTGACTAACAGCTGGTGCAAAGGCAGGTCAGAGCAACACCCAGCTGCCCTTTCCACAGCACTGCCCCTTGGATGGAAATGCCCACAGGAGCCTGAGCAGAACTTAAGTCCTCATCAGTTTCCCAGCCCAGGAGCAGGCATCCGGGCACATGTCTCCACTCCTGCCCTGCCTCCTGGGCACTGCCTTAAGGAGGATAACAGCCCCCTCCTTCTTGAGCATTTATATTGGATATTTGGAATCCCAGGCAAACACAAACCCTTCCCATGGTTAAGTAAATCAGCCAACTTAGGGAAGCACTTTTGATGCAGTCATTGGTGAGGGTGTGTGGCCACCAGCCTGCTGCAGCTCAGCAGCCCCACCATGGCTCACCTCAGTCTGAGTGTGCACATATTGGCTGCCATGGTGGGTTGGGAAGGAAAGCTGCGGGAGGCTTCCCGGCAATGCCACACCTTTCTTCAGCTGTAGCATGGCCAGGCCATGTCACTTGTGAGCAGCAGAGCTTTGCAAGCCCCTCACTCAAACCTAGGTCCTCACAGCCCTGTGCCCAAGCAGACACCTCCACAATACTTTTCAACCCACCTGGCAAACCCTCCCCATCTCCACTCCAACACCCAAATGCTGCTGGCTGAGAGCCTCCATCCTGCCATCCTCAAGGACTGCATGGCAAAGAAGCAGCAAGAGGACAAGATTTCATGTAGCCTGCTTTAGAATCCTTACTCCTGAGTGTCCAGCAGAGCATGAACAGCGACATCTGCCTTCCCTTACTTCCTTGTTCTGTCTTGCTTTCCCTGGATCTCTCATTGCATATGCATTTATTTATATAACATGTTCCACGTCAGAATTTCGGAGCCCAGCTGCATCCCAGCTCCCTGCTACCTTTTGCAGCCATCTTCCATTTGGGCACATCAGCTCTAGGAACCCCAGAAATGTTGCTAAGTAAAATCTGCTTAGCAGGGTAGCCTTTGAAGTAAGCTGCTTGTTGGTCAAAGCAAAGATGGTCTTATATCTGACGTGAAAATAGAACACTTCTCACTTAAGTACGTTACAAACTGTCGCTGAGAAGTTCGATTCCTCCCAACCAGAATGCTCTGCCCCCAAGGAGCTGAAAGGAACTGGCTACTGCTTATGTCCTCCAGCCAGAAGAAGGTGTGCAGCAGCTCCATCAGCAATGTCCAAATCCTGCTTCTCCAGAAGGGAAGCTCCAACCACCCTGCTCAGTAGAACTGAGAGTTGAGGTTTCCTCTTCAGATTGAGAGGAGCAGCTACGCTGTGCACAAGGGCAACCTCAGTCTCAGACCTCATCCTCACCACTCTGCTAAAGCAGCAAAGACAGTGCTGTCTGTCTTCTCCTCTCTTTCAGGCAGGACAGCCCAAGTTACAAGGTGAAGAAGAAATGCTGAGTGCCAGGCAGGCAAGCTGACACAGTCTCACTGCATTAAAGCTGCTGTCTTAGAGGTCCATAGCACTCAACAAAAGCAATGTCCCCAGGTTTAGCAGGGCCAATGCCACAGGCAGCCCAGCTGCCAGGACAGTTACCAATGCACGTTCAGCTTCTGCAAAAGGAGCAGGAGACGGGCTACAGGTTCTGTTCCTTCTGTGCATTTCCCTGCACACTTTACTCAAAGGTATTCCCCAAAACTACAACTTTCTGTTTTGCAGCTAAGTGCTTTTCCACCAGGATGTACAATCTGAGTCCTCCATACAGATCTTGGGAAGCCAGGACCGGCATGTCCTGCTCTTCCTATTACCTACCAGTCTGAAGACTAACCCAAGGGGTTTCACTAAGGTCCTGGATATTTCCCACCACCCTAGACATAACCACTCAGCTATTTTTTTTTCCCATTTCACATCAAGCCTCACAAGTACCTAGGATCACTCTGGTTCATGCCGAAGATGTGGAGATGAAGGGAGAAGAAACAAGGGCTGGTCCTCTCTTCATCTTCTGTTCTCATTGCAAGTTACTAGGATTTAGCTAATCAAGTAGAAAGGATCCGGATTAGCTAAAGAGGGGGCAGAAAGGCTTTTGCACCAAGAACGTCATTCCCGCAGGGGCCATTCAGCCTTCTTTTTGCAGGAACCAGCTTCTGATGCCCGTGAAACTGCACAAATGTTGACTTATTACTTTTTTTAATTGCTTATGCTGATTGGCTTTGCTGAATCAGCACCACTTTCAGAGGCTATATTCAAGTAGGAGCTCATTTTCAGCAGGGACTTTGCAGCACGTGTAACTACAGCCATTGGCATGTTTAGTCACCTCCTTTCATCAGGAGCACGTTTCCAGCTCCTAACCTGGGGAGCTACAAGCTCGGAGAAACGCCCAGGCACAGGGCACATCTCCTTTAGGCAGGGTGGAAAAAGGTTTGGCTAAACATGGGGATGAGCCAATTGGTTCATTACAGCAGGATAACTGGTGCCCTGACAGTGAAGACAGGAGCACTGGTTCCCAAGACTCTGCAGCCTTAACTGAGCAGACCAACAACTCCATCCACAGCTCACACCTTAACAACTCGAGCCTCAGGACCTCTCTTGTTGGTAAAACAGGTTTTCAAGAAGCAGCTCTTTCAGTTTCTGGTCTAGAAGAGAACGACTTGGAGGTTACTCCATGCACAAGGCTCCTTTGGAACACTCCAGCACTTCATCTGTCCCATTTCAAGTTTGGAACAGGTCTCACCGACGTCTATGTGAGCCTGGCAGGCTGCATGACTACATGAAATAAGCACTGCAGGTAAAAGCAGGAGGGACAGGAGGACGAGCTGGTGCTCCAGCAAGGCTCAAACCTGCCTGGCAGCTCAGTCCAGCACAACCAGCACTGTGCCCCCCAGCCAACTCCAGCTATGCAAAAACCCCTTCCTAACCAGGGATGGGAGCACATTTGGCCCAGGCATGTTCACTGGGATGGGAGGTGGAACATCTCAGGCCCGGATTTACTCACACTAGGACTGTGCAGCTGCTCAGAGATGCAGAGACCACAATAAAACAGAGACCCTCGGGTGCTGAGCTGCCTCATGCTGTGCAAGAGAAGGTGCCCACACACCAGCCCTGGCTTCAGCACAGCCTGCTCCGCATCACCGCCACTCCAGCACCCAGCACCGACCCCAGAGCAAGCCCCCAAACACCAGCTCAAACACACCCCACTCTTCCCCACCAGCACCCACAAGCTCCACACCGAGCACGGCAATTTATCAGCTCCAGCACACTCCACTCCTTGCCACCAGCACCAGCTCCACATCGAGCCCCCTGACATGCACCAGCTCCAGCACACCCACTCTGCTCCAACACCACCACAGCAAGCCCCTGGCCAAACATCAGCTCCAGCACACCCACGCGGCCCCAACACCACCACAGCAAGCCCCTGGCCAAACATCAGCTCCAGCACACCCACTCTGCCCCAACACCACCACAGCAAGCCCCTGGCCAAACATCAGCTCCAGCACACCCACTCTGCCCCAACACCACCACAGCAAGCCCCTGGCCAAACATCAGCTCCAGCACACCCACTCTGCCCCAACACCACCACAGCAAGCCCCTGGCCAAACATCAGNCCAGCACCCCCCCCCTGCCCCAACACCACCACAGCAAGCCCCTGGCCAAACACCAGCTCCAGCACACCCACTCTGCTCCAACACCACCACAGCAAGCCCCTGGCCAAACATCAGCTCCAGCACACCCACTCTGCCCCAACACCACCACAGCAAGCCCCTGGCCAAACATCAGCTCCAGCACACCCACTCTGCTCCAACACCACCCACTCTGCGCCAGCAGCCCCAGAGCAAGCTCCCAGCCCCGCACCGGCTCCAGTACACCCCAACCCTCACCACCATCACCCCCACATGTCGCAGGAGCCCCCAGCCGTGCACGGGCTGCAGCCTCCCCACACACCAAACGCACACTCCCTTCCCCCTCCCCAGAAAGTCCCCCCCGGCCCCGCTGACCTTCACCACCTGATCCCTCACGATGAGGGGCACCACCAGCAGCAGGCAGACCCCAAAGAGGGCGCAGATGGCCCCGGCCAGCCCCAGCCCCACTACCAGCCTGCGCCGGGCCGCGGTCATAGCGGGGCACAGCAGCATAGAGCCGACCCCAGGCAGCAGCCGCCGCCGCTTTATGGCCCCGCGGCGCGGCGCGGCCCGGCCCGGCGGAGGGGGCGGGAAAGAGGCGGGACGGGACCGGACACTGCGGAGGCAGGCCCCGCCCGTGGCGCACACGGAGGGGCGAGCGGCGGGAGGGGCCAGAGCCTGCGGGCGGCTGCGCGCTCCGGACCCTCACAGCCGCGGCGGGACGGAGCCCAACAGGTGGAGCAGCAGCGGATGAAAAGATAGGCGCTAGGAGAAAGGTAAAAATATACGTGGGTGTGTGTGTATAAATAAATATACATATAAATATATACATATATATTTTAGATTTTTTTTTTTTTTTATTTTAGAAAATGCTCACTCAATCCCAGAACTCCAGGTGGGAAGGGACTCCAGGGATGGTCTGGTCCGGTCCAATCTTTGAAAAATACTAGCATAGGAGAGCATAGAGTAGCATAGAATAGAATCAAGTCTGGTTGGAAGAGAGCTCCAAGCTCATCCAGTCCAGCCTATCACCCAGCCCTATCCCATGGCACTGAGTGTCCCATCCAGGCTTTTCTTGAACACCTCCACGGATGGCAACTCTGCCACCTCCCTGGGCAGCCCATTCCAATGCCAGTCACTCTCTCTGGCAAGAACTTCTTCCTCACATCCAGCCTATACCTCCCCCAGCACAGCTTGAGACTGTGTCCCCTCGTTCTGTTGCTGGTTGCCCGGGAGAAGAGTCCAACCCGTACAAGACAAAGTCAAGCACCTGCCTTCGTGACTCTTGTCCAGTGTCCTCTCTCTCATTGAGACATGAGCAATCTTCGTACTGAGATAGCTCTGTCGTAAAAATATTGCCTTTGCTAGTGCTTGCAGAGCCCGGCTCTCTAGACACGTAAGGGAGGAACCACAGTGAAAGCAGGTAAAATGAAACACGAAAATGCCGTTGTTCTTGGTAGATAAGCTCTTGGGGTAAAACTGCCTTGATACAAAGCCAGCGCAGCAGCCCTTCTTTATCCTTCTACCCCACCCATACCTCTAGGCAGTTCCTTAGGTGGATGGTCTATTTTCCAGCTTTCCCACCCTCCAGATTGAGGTGCAATTCCTAAAAAAAAAAGGCTTGAGTTGGAAGAAAATTTAAAGCTCATCTCATTCCAACCCTTCTGCCACAGGCAAGGAAACCTTCCATTAGCTTGCTGAGGTTGAGGGAAGCACCTGGGGCTTCAACCATCATCCTCAGTCATGGCAGACAGACCCAGCTCTGCTGTGGGTGGGCCTGACCAAGTTTTCGTGCTCCATACTGGTTCCCATGACGGCAGCATTCGTGTTAGGTCATTCATTCCACAAGAGGTCTTAGGCCACTTTATGATACTGAGCTAAGTCCAGCGCTGGGGCTGGATGCTTAAACGTGCAGTGAAGATTAAACACCTCTGTTCTAAACGTGAGAGTTTCCCACGACCACACCAAGACCTCTTATGCCTATCGGGCATCTAGCACCTCTCCGGGCAACGTGTGCTGGTGCCTCATCAAAGCTTGGTGTGAAAATATAATGTACAGAACATACAACCCAGGCCACCCAAGGGAAGGGCTGGGTCCACTCACAGCCAGCACATTAGCAGGAGAGCTATTTTGTGTCTCAGGAAAGGGAGCAAGCACAGTCAGCTCTAAGGGTCTTGGCAAGTGACAAGCCATCAGCTTGTGACCCAAGGCTCAATCCCAGTCTCTCCCTGAGGAGAAAACGTACATCACCTCCATCTCCTCCTAACCTGCTTGTTTTTCCATGGAATTTGTGGGGGTGGGGGGGATGGAAGGAGGGTTTGTGTCTTGTGCACCTAGTGTCTCCCTGAATAGAAGCCTGGCTGAGACTCATTTCTTGAAGTTTCCAGAAGTCAGTAGAAAATAAGAATGGGAATACTTCAGACTGTGACAGCCTATTTTAAAACGATGACATGCATCATCCCCCTGTCTACACTGCAAATCAATCTGAAGGGTCTACAAACTGGAGTGCACCTAACTTTGCAACACTGTCCTCCATGGTGTGATGTGTGGGTGCCACAGGGAGACACAAGCCCACAGTTCCCATCCAGGCAGAGCACAGCTCAGCAGAGATCCCCACTCTTGCCATGGCCTTCACCTTGGTGTAAGACTCGTGATTGTGTCTTTACGTGAGACCTTTTTCCTCACTCGCTGCCTGTTTAATTGCCAGAGCAGTTAATGTGCCTCTGGCTGGGTCTCCACAGGGGAGGCAGCTGCTGGCCATACCCATTTCTCCAGCAGCAAATCTTTCAGACCCAGCACAAAGTAAATGCTGTGCTTTCTTGTACTTTAAAATACTTTGCTAGAAAGAAATCCTGTGAACAATTTTCCTTCAAAACCAAATAAACCCAAGTAACATGCAGGAGATACCCTGAGGCACTGAGGGACAAAGTGAACTCTGTGAAGTTGTCAGAAGTGACAGCAAATACCTTCATGGTCAGAACAAAAGACATCTTTACCATTTCCACAGTGCTGTCCTGTTTTCGTCAAGTGTTGCTGTTCCACGGCTTACCCTAACCCAGATGTGGTCTCCACTCATGGGTGATGTGCTGTGAAGTGTTTGTGCTGCCTCTGTTAACAACCCCTTGGAGTTGGTGAAATCCAGCAAAGCAACCTGCAGAGATCAGCACTTTGACTCAGTTTACAAGACCAAGGTGCAGGTTTCCTCTCCAACAAGCTGCTTTGCAACACCACATCTACTCGGATCACACTGCAGGCTGCTCCGTGTCCGTAGAGCACTGTAGGTTTCATGTACAGCACTGTTTTATTTTTTGCTAATTTTTTTTCAGTGAGGCATTTAAAATAATTTCTCAGAACACAGCACCATAGTCCTGCATGCAGGTTTTTGACATCCATCAAGTGCCCACATGTCCTCCTGCAGCTTTGCCCCCACAGCAATCGCTCCACCTCCAAATCAGAGCTGCTTGCAGCTATTTTTCACAGCTTCTCCCACCACTCCTTTCCCCCCCACCCAATAAAATGTTCCCAGACATATGAAGAAAGGAGCTGCAGCACCATCCTTAAGCAGCTGTGTTCCAGGAACACCCAGGCCTGCCCGCCCCAGATCAAACACGCACATTTAAGGAGCATCATTACTTTATTCTGCTGAAGGGCTGCTGCCATTTCACTTGGTGCATAAATTCTGATGATTCAGAGACAAGTTCTAGTTTGTTGAGTGTATAAAGTTAACGAGGGTCCTCAGGGCCCTGCACCGCCCCACCCAGCCCAACAGCAGCACCTACTAGCCCATGCAGAGCCTAGGGCCAGCATCCAAGGACCACAACAGTGGCAAGGTACCAACTCCCACCTGGCACAGGCTGGAGCTCAGCAGCATTCAAGAGCTTCTTCCAGTTCAGCACAGGTCTCGGTTATGAAAATTTCTTCTTCACAGGTCACTGCGCATCTTCCATTACTCCTTCAATCAAGATTAAGGTGGTGTTAACCAAATGCTGCTATTCCACCCTTCCAACTAGGGTAGGGTCACATCAGCTCCCACTAAAGTCAGTCAGCAGCCAAATCCACTACTCTCTCAAATCTCCCCACACCCTGCGAAAATCAGGTCACATCACCATGCCTTATAAATGGCATTTGTTTTTCATGCCTCAGATTTCCCTCCTTTGTGCCCAACGCACTGGCTAACTACCCATGAGCTCCCACAGCCAGCGACCTCCACCTCACCACAGAACACTTCCCTGGAGACTTACAACAGTATTTTTACAGCACATAGGAACTGCTTTTAACATTTGGCTCTTTGTTAGTGTCCTATTGGCATTTGCTGCACAGCTGGGACGCAAGCCTAGTCCAGACTTCAAATTCTTGTTTGTCTAGAATTGTAGAATCAGTCAGGGTTGGAAGGGACCGCAAGGGTCATCTAGTCCCAACTACCCCTCCCATGAGCAGGGACACCCTACCCTAGAGTTTGCTTAATGATGTGTTCAAAACACACCTGCCCCAGAACTGAATGATGGACTCTCGCCAGCCACGTAACTTTCCAAGGCCCATGGCCCAGGACCACTACTGTCTTACCACTCACAGCCTGAAGCCGTCAGAGCGCGCTGCTGGGCTGATGCACTTGGGGTTTGTTTATGCTGTTACTATGTGTGCAGGAAGACCAAGGCTAGACAATGCAGGGCAAAGCAGCACTGCCAGCTCCAGAACTGCAGTCTCCCGTTACATATTCAGGCTTACACAATGCCACCAGCTGCAAAACATCTGCAGCCTGGCACTGAACTTCAGCCAGTTATAAGAACACTTACACAACCTCAGGAAAACCACTGCTAAGGACAGTTCCTCTTGCCAGGCATGTGCACGCCTTGCATAAGGAGGTTTTGCAACACCTTTGGAAGTGAAACCCTGTTATTACTGTGTACAAGACAGCTACTAGAGCTATAACCCTGTCATTGTTCTTTATTAGACAGCTACACTCGGTTAAAGATGGAAACAATCATTCATATAACTTGACTCAAGAGCTTTTGTGGATGCAACAGCTTTATTAGAATGAGCAAGTGCAGAGAAACTTTTACTTGAAAGGAAGCAACTGGCCAGTTCAGTTACCACCCCTCAGGCGCAGGACAAGATGCAGGGTAGACTCCTTCTGGATGTTGTAGTCGGACAGGGTGCGTCCATCTTCCAGCTGCTTGCCGGCAAAGATCAGCCTCTGTTGATCAGGGGGAATGCCTTCCTTGTCTTGGATCTTGGCCTTGACATTCTCGATGGTGTCACTGGGCTCAACCTCCAGGGTGATGGTCTTGCCAGTCAAGGTCTTCACAAAGATCTGCATTCCACCTCTGAGGCGAAGCACTAAGTGCAGGGTGGACTCCTTCTGGATGTTGTAGTCGGACAGGGTGCGTCCATCTTCCAGCTGCTTGCCGGCAAAGATCAGCCTCTGTTGATCAGGGGGAATGCCTTCCTTGTCTTGGATCTTGGCCTTGACATTCTCGATGGTGTCACTGGGCTCAACCTCCAGGGTGATGGTCTTGCCAGTCAAGGTCTTCACAAAGATCTGCATTCCACCTCTGAGGCGAAGCACTAAGTGCAGGGTGGACTCCTTCTGGATGTTGTAGTCGGACAGGGTGCGTCCATCTTCCAGCTGCTTGCCGGCAAAGATCAGCCTCTGTTGATCAGGGGGAATGCCTTCCTTGTCTTGGATCTTGGCCTTGACATTCTCGATGGTGTCACTGGGCTCTACTTCCAGGGTGATGGTCTTCCCAGTCAAGGTCTTCACGAAGATCTGCATTCCACCCCTCAGGCGCAGGACAAGATGCAGGGTGGATTCCTTCTGGATGTTGTAGTCGGACAGGGTGCGTCCATCTTCCAGCTGCTTGCCAGCAAAGATCAGCCTCTGTTGATCGGGGGGAATGCCTTCTTTGTCTTGGATCTTGGCCTTGACGTTCTCGATGGTGTCACTGGGCTCTACCTCCAGGGTGATGGTCTTGCCAGTCAGGGTCTTCACGAAGATCTGCATTTTCCCTGCCGGAGATGTTGTGCTTTAGTCACGCCTGCCCCCGCAGCTCATGGCAGCCTCACCGCCAGCCCAGCTCCCCGCGCCTGCGCCGCCCGGCCCCGCGCCACGCCCCGTGACGTCACAGAGGCAGCCCCGGGTACGGCTCCCCGCGCGGTGGGCGGGGCCAACCGTCTCTTCCTCTTCCCGCCCGAAGCGCGTGCGCGCCGCCATCTTGGGGGCTGCCGCGCGTGCGCGGCCGCCATTTTGCCGGTGGTTGCCGAGCCCGCCCTTAGCCCATCGCCGCTGCCGGCCCTTGGTGCTGCCGCTAAAAGAGAACGTTCCGGCCTACAGCCCACCGCCTCCTCCAACCACATCCCCTTCCCCTCAGGACACACACATCTGCTGCCTGCCCCCCTCCCCTCCACCACGCATGTAAGCCCTGCCGCCGCCACGACAGTAGGCTCTGTCCACCGCTTTCCCCGCGGTGAGATGGCAGAGTCGAGCAGCGGTGCACTTACCGAGAGGCTCACAGGCCAAGTCGACACAAACACACCCTAAGAGCCTTACACAACTACAACTGCGCCACACATCCTCTTCCCGTCCCTTATATGGCCTCCTGCGCCCCGCCCCCGCGGATCGAATCACTCCGCCAAGCACTATTTTTCATCTGGAGCTCGCCGCAGCATTACCGTGACGGTGGAAATAAACGAGGTCCGGCAGCGCGGAGGAGTCAGCGTCTCGTGTGGTGGTTCGCCCGAAACGGTGGGCGGGAGCGGCAACGGCAGCGAGCGTGCAGCGCAGCGCAGCGCAGCGCGCAGGAAATCCTGGCGTGAAACTCGCGGAGCGGAGCCGAGCCGGAGCCCGCAGGACCGGGGAGTGCGCTTGGTGTCTCAGCGAGCCGAGCCTTTGAATTGTTCCTAAAGCTTGTCATAAGCTTTCCTGAATGATTTAAACCTCTCAAGTACTGCCCCTGTTTCTAAAGCACTTCCTTGCTTTTCCTCCCTGGGGCAGGATGAGGAGCAGCTCTGCTGTGGGCCTTGCTGGGAGGCACTTTCAGAGGTGCTGCTAGGGACAAGGACCGTGGTTTTATTCCCAATGAGACATTTTTTTTTTCCAGGAAAGATTTCGGCATGCTCGCTGGAGAAAAGTGGCAGGGGAATGTCGTGTCCCTCACCTAGGACCAGACTTGCTATGACTGGCAAGGGTGAGGCATGCAGGCAGGTTTGTGTCGGGCCCTTTGTGCCATCGTGGCCCGTGAAGCAAGAAAGGCACAGGACAGCAAGTTGGTGTCCAGCTGCCTTCATAACTGCTGGGGCCTGGGGCAAGAGCAGCCTGAAGGACTGAGCCCACATCAGAGCAGGGAGGTGGCAGGAGACTCCTGCCGGCAGATGGAGGTCAGGCAGCCCCCGAAGGGAAAAGGAGACAATCGAAGGACTGCTAGACAAAGAGACCAAACGCTTGCAGGCAGGCTGCAGGGGTTATAATCAGCGACTACGCACACAGAGCTTGCATCTGAGACACAACTCCGTTTATAGCGCAGTACTAAGGCTCTTGTCACTGGGGTAAAATCAGAAATGGAAATAATAGTATCTATTTTTATTCTATTCTCACTTGCAGAACACTTTCTCTGGCAGATCTCTTGCCTCCTGTGCTATCCCAGTCGAACTACACAGCGACTCAAGGCCACAGCTGAGAACAAAACGGAGCTTTGTTTGCAGGATTCAGGAGATACCATTTGGTTCCACCCACCCAAGAAAATCCTTCCTTTGCTGGCACCGGCGTGAAACTGCTGCTTACCGAGCGGACACAGATAACACCCAGGGCTGCACACCAGTAGGAAGGCAGCAGAAGCCCAGCAACAGCTCTGTGATTGGTTTGAGGGAAAGTGGTTTGCGTTTGCCTAGCACATGGAGGGGAATACTCTGAGGAGCTTCTCAGCCTCTGCTATGTTAGTGTGAAATCTCAGCACTGCAACAGCCATGATAATCTCAAACACCCAGAGCATTTAGCTGGAAAAAAAAACGAAACAAAAACCCAAACCGAAACAAAACCAACAAAACTGCACAGTCTTAAGGTTTCTTTTCAGGTTAGAGTTATACCCAGTGGCTTATACTGTGTGCATGTGGAGGTGCATGAGTATAAAAGATTGGAATAGCCTTTGAGATTTAGGCCTTTCCTTGTTGGGGGAGTGAATCATTATGCTAAATATACTACTTCAGTTACAGAGTGAGTGCTCAGGACTGGTCTAGAATTAGTTGAAAAGGCACAGAGCAGTGTATTTCATGAGGAGGTGGAGTTTTCTAACAGGAAGAAATTAAGATAACAAAGAGCTGTTCTTATGTCACTGGGGTAGGCAGCCAGCTGCTGAGCACCTGGAGTGAATTTGTGCCTGACATCTGGTTCAGGTGGAGCAGAACACCCCTAAAGGTGCAGGTTTGCCTTACATCCAAATTGCCAGGCAGATTTTAGGCTCTAGTGCTGGTTTGCACAGCAGTGCCTTCCTGAGCTGGGAGGGGCTCGCCGTGAACAAAGCTACCCAGTCCTCCTGCACTGTCTGCAGGAGTAGCCCTTGCTACCATTTAAAGACGAGCTTGGTGAATAATAGAAAGTTGCTGCTAGCAGACCACGACCTATGGCACTGGTGAATTCAGCATTCCTGTGCCAAGAAGTCTGTTACTACAAACTCTGAGGCAAGAACCATCTCTCTCTCTGGTATTCATGTGCAGGGTGTATGCCAGAAGTAAGCTGTCCAGAGAGATTCATTTACAATGGAGATCTTTGTGCTTGCCAGTGCCAGAGATAAACGTTTGGCTTAAAATAACAACTAGTGTAAATAAATAGCATGAGCTGAATTTTAACCACTGTGGCAGGAAATGTAATTTTCCATCTGTCACTAGTCAGCTCAACCTACCACAGCAAGTTGGGTGCACTGCTGGTGACAGCAGCAGAGATAAAACAGCTGGTAACTGTACTGTGTAGATAAAAGCTGTTTGAAGCTCTACATGATGACACTCTGAAGAGCTTCCTGGCCAAGACAGAACAGTGTGAGCCTGGCCAACCCAAGGAGATCAAAGCAAGGAGCTTGTTTGCCAGTCTGCTCTGAGTGAAACCAAGGTGCTGCCTGTGAGCGTTTGGCTGGAACAGGACAGCAGATGCAAGTGGACAGCTCAGATCTAGTGAAAAGTTTCTGCACCATCACAACCAGCAAGTCACTTGTGATGTCCCAGCTTTGGTGCCTTCCCATTTGGCTCTGGGAGTGTGGTGTAAGAATCCTGAACTAGCTCTGGGCCCACTGCAGGATTTCCTGTAGCTGGCTCTGCTGGTTCTGGGGTGGGAAGGTGTCAAGCAGGGCTGGCAGGCCAATGTCCCACCTGCATTTCAGAGCTGTTCTAAGATGGCAGGGCCTTGGTGTAGCAATGAAAGACCCAGGGATGTGAGAATCATAGAATCATTTTGGTTGGAAAAGACTTAAGATCATTGGGTATCTAACTCTGCCAAGTGTGGTGCTAAACCATGTTCCTCAGCACCACATCTGTGCTTCTTTTAAACCTCCCCAGGGATGGGGGTTCAACCACCTCCCTGGGCAGCCTGTTGCAGTGTTTGAGAACCCTTTCAGCGAAGAAGTTTCTTTTAATATCCAACCTAAACCTCCCCCGGTGCAATTCAAGGCCATTTCCTCAAATCCTATCACTTGTTACTAGGGAGAAGAGACCAACCCCCACCTGGCTGCATACTCCTTTCAGGGAGCTGTAGAGAGCAAGGATGACAGCCCATCAGCTCTCCTAGAGAGCAATAGTGTTTGCACAGTTCTCAGAAGCAAGTGACCAAAAAAGAGCCATTTCGTGCTACCTGGATACTGCTATTGTGGGCCTTTTCGGGAAGCAGGTTTCTATTATAATACGTATCAATAGGTTAAAATATAGGGGGGAAAAAACCAAAAGAAAGGCTCCTATGGAGATGCCGGGGATTGAACCCGGGGCCTCATACATGCAAAGCATGCGCTCTACCGCTGAGCTACATCCCCCTGCCATGCCGCGCCCCACCTGCCTAGTGGCCAGGTGCCTACCCACGGCGCGCTGCCCTCCGTGGAGGTAAAAGTGAAGTACCGAGGGCCTGTGAGCAGAGAGAGCAGAGCAGAAGGGGCCTGTGCGAGGACAGACCCCGCTCAGCGAAGGAACGGCAGCACCCATGTGGCCCCCGGCCTGTCATCGGGCTGTGAGCGGGATACGCCGCTAGTTGTGAACGTCACAGACCTTCGGATGTACCGAACGCATTTGGCATATACAAAACTATGATGTTTTTAAGCCTTTGACAATTAGAAACGTTTGTGCAGAATGAAAGAAAAAAAAATCAAAAGAATACAAAATACCATGAAACCTCCCCGTCGGGGAATCGAACCCCGGTCTCCCGCGTGACAGGCGGGGATACTTACCACTATACTAACGAGGACGGCTTAGATAGTGTTTCTCAATGGCCCGGGTCATGCCTACGCAGACGAACCTGGACACAGAATCAGTAAGTCCTCTGCAAAGAAGCGGTTCTCGCCACACAATCCCTCCCCGTGTACACGGTGCGGTAACATCCGTGACGGTCAAACCTCTCCTGGCACAGAAGCTGCCCCTGCCGCCCTCCGACGAAAAAAGAGCTGTTGTCATCCTCGGTGTTAAAGCAAAAACACTTTGCCGAAACCCGGGATCGAACCAGGGACCTTTAGATCTTCAGTCTAACGCTCTCCCAACTGAGCTATTTCGGCTACCATACACCCGTTTTCTGACCATCGAATACGACCCCGCCCAGCCCAACCTTGGCTCCGGGTGACCCTGGAGATCGTCTGCTGTCTACACGTGAGTTTCATACATGCAGCAGCAGTACTCAGTTTCTAAGATCGTCAGGAGTTCCCCCCTCCCCTTCCTTCGTTCTGCTTTGCACCCCCGACAGAGCGGGAACGGAACCTCGAGTATCCTGTAAATACCACCGGCGGGTTGCCCTGGGAAGAACGGCGGACCCTGGCCCCTCTTCCAGGGCATAAAAATCTTCGTCTCGTCTTGCACAGGCTTTCTCTGCAGGTGGCGGGAGGTTGACGCAAACCTTCGCTCTCAGGCCCCTTGGTTCCACAGGCACCGTCTTTGCGAGAAAAGGCGTGGAAAAATGGGGAAAGGAAACAAAATTCATAGCCTCCCCGTCGGGGAATCGAACCCCGGTCTCCCGCGTGACAGGCGGGGATACTCACCACTATACTAACGAGGATTGGCACGGGTCACCCTTTTCCTGCCTTTCCTAATAAGGTCACGGCTGCCTCCAGCAGCGTGCGCCTTGTCCTGGAGAGAGTCGCCAATTCCCAATACAGTCGCCAGTTTCGAGCAAAGTTGCCCGTCCGCTTCGCGCTGTTCCCGGCCACAGGGCGCAAAGCATTGCTGCGCGTTTCAGACGATGGATGGCTCAGGGAATCTGCCAGGCTGCTGTGGCTCTGTAAGGGCTGCAGAGAAAGCACTTCAGCACAAGGGGATGTAGCTCAGTGGTAGAGCGCATGCTTTGCATGTATGAGGCCCCGGGTTCAATCCCCGGCATCTCCACTTTTTTTTTTTTTTTTTAATCTTATTTAAACCAATCTGCTTTTCTTCTGCTCTCCTCACTCCGGTGAGGCAGATCGTTCTTATATAGAATGGACTACTTCAGCTGGAAGGGACCTACGACGATCACCTAGTCCAACTGCCTGACCAATTCAGGGCTCACCCGTGTGCTGTTAAGGCATTCAACAGGCGTGGGCCACTGATCCCCCTCTCTCCAGAAGGCCTGTTCTGGGGTCTCACCACCCTCTCTCTACAGAGATGCTTCCAAATGTTCAGTGTGAACTTCCCCAGTCCACCTTTGAACGACTCCCATGCATCCTATCCCTGGCTCCCAAGAAGAGCTCAGCACCTCCCTCTCCACCTCCCCTCCTCAGCAAAAAACCTGTTTAGAGTAGAGGTGACTTCCGGAGGGGAAACTGCTTTCCCTCGCCCAGTTTCACAAATTGGTAAGGAGGCTCTGATAGGTTCCCTTTCCCCCTCCCCTCTCCTAATCACAGAGCAGTTTGCTGCAGCTCTTGTGACAGAAAGGGACCAAGAGCTGCCAGCACCCTCCTGCCTGTGGTCAGCACTAAGCACTACTGCGCTGCAGCATCCCCGTTATAAACACACACCTACAGGAGGCTGCTTTCCTTTTTGCTCGAAAATGAAAGCTGCTGGTAGGTATTTTTAATGCTCATTTGTGTCCGGGCCTGGAGCCGTGGGTGCTGGCATCCAGCTCTTTCTGTGCTTGGGTTGCTCCAGCTTCCTCCAGAGCAAGAGGACAGCAGGATCGGTGCCCACACCTTCACACTGTGGTGGCACAAGCAACAGCAAATGAACACTGCCTGAGTGCAAGGTTTGCCAAGGAGGAAAAAGGTTAGGTAGAAGGGAAGGTAAACTCAATCTGTACCTTTTCTCCTGGGACTACACCAAAATGTTTTGCCGTGGAGTGAGCAGAATGGAGCGGCTGAAGTTTGCCTCATCTCCTAGAAGCTGCAGCATTCCCCAAAATGCTCCAGCCCATGAGGTGCAAAATGAGGTTCTGGAGCACCAGATGACACAACAAAACTGACAGTTCCTGTGGCAGAAGTTAAGTCCTTGAAGCACTAAGCCAAGTATGAGGAAAGATTTAATTATTGGAAGGAGGATTCATTGGTAGTCTGAACTCAAGGCTGCCTTCTAGATGCAGAAAAATCAATACAACTGTAGTGGGCTGGTGTCAGTTTCCCCATAGCAGCCCACATACAGCTGTGGTTTGGGATTGACACTACAACATAGAATCACAGAATGTCAGGGGCTGGAAGGGACCTCAAAAGCTTATCCAGTCCAACTTCCCTGCCAAAGCAGGACCACCTAGACCAGATCACACAGGAATGCATTGAGGCAGGCTTTGAATATCTCCAGAGGTAGACACCACAGCTCCCCTGAGCAGCCTGTTCCAGTGCTCTGTCACTCTCACAGGGAAAAAAAAAAATTCTCCTCCTGTTTAAATGAAATTTCCTATGCCTCAGCTTCTCCTCATTGCCCCTTGTCCTGTCATCTGGCATCACCCAGCAGAGCCTGGCTCCAGCCTCCTGGCACTCATCAATGTATAAACATTGATTAAGTCACCTCTCAGTCTCCTCCAGGCAGCGGAGCCCCAACTCCCAGCACTGGTAACAGACTCTGTTACAGCTGTTACTGAGCAGGACTTGCATGAGTCAAGGCTTTCTCTTCCCCACTCTGCTTCCTCCATGAGTAAGCTGGGCCTGTGAAAGACACTGAGAGGGACACAGCCTGGACAGCAGACCTCAGCTGGTCAAAAGGACAGCGTGGGATATATAACATCATGCTCAGATACAGGTTGGTCACCATGTGGGAGGTGGCAAACGACCATCTCTGTATCATTTGGATTTTTCCTTCTTCCCTTCATTAAACTACCTTTATTCCAACCCACAAATTCTCTCACTTTTGTACTTCCTGTCCTGTCAGAGGGACAGGGAATGTGTGAGCAGCTGGGTACTGCTGAGCTGCTGGCCAGGGTTAGCACAGCACAAGCACCAAAGGCTGAGCCTGCCTCTGGATCTACAGTCATGACTCAGAAAGGGTCCACCCGGGTCTGAAATTCTGCTTGTTGCTGCATCCCACACTGAAACCACCTCTGCCATCCCAACCAACCAAGAACTATACATATTTATTATAGCTCATACGACTAATATAGTCCAAAGAGAAGCTTCAAATAAAAATAACATTCTGTAAAATACAATGGATAAAATTATCCAAACATGAATATTACAAAATACCAGCAAAGCAGCTGGTAGGGCTTCTGGGAACACAGCAAGCTTCCCAGAAAACCAGAATGACACCCAGCTCATGTATAAAAATAGGCTGTTAACAGCTAGCAAGTCCATCCCAGGAAACCCAAGCTCTCCAAACATCTTGGAGAAAAGGACTCCATCGAGAACAGCAGGGCACTTCACAGTGCTACTGGTGGCCAGTTCTTGGCTAGCTCATCATGCATAGCTTCAGGGACCCACTGACAATAGGCTTGGAGCAGATCTGTAATGCAAGAGAGGAGCAATTAGACAGCTACAGGAGTCAAGAGGTGCAGCAGTTTTGCTGGAAAGATGAGATCCTTTGGCATCACCATGCTCACAGGCCAAGAGCAAGAACCCAATTCCCTCTCACTGGGACAGGGCTGGAGCTTGGACACCTGCATGCAGACACAGAAGTATCAGGAACAGGAGAATTACTGTGAAAGCCACCACTGCATCACTTCACCACTGCCTCTAGGAAGAATTCTAGAACCTGGTATGGAACAAAAGCCATTTTACCTGGAAGAAAGAATTTTCTCCATCTGCTGACAGCACCACTGTAGGTGAATTTTTCAAAAGCCCAAACCAAACATTTTAACTGCGGTTTGAAGTAGAGAAAAATCTTTAAAACAGAAATATGTGTTGCTCTCTGAAGTACAGGGAACTCCAGTTCTTCACAAGAACCAAACAGGAGCACTGCTGTTTCCAGTAAGAAAACAGCAAATATTTGGAGGTTATCAAGCTAAATCATCCATTTTTAAAATCCCCATTCATCAGTCCTCAAGCTCCTACAAAGCCTATGCTGATGATCTAACTAATAGTTAAGCAAGCAGAAAACTTACATTTAGGGTTTTTCTTCCACGCAGCCAGCAAAGCATCACGATTATCACAATTTTCAGCAACTAGAGCCTGCAGGAGGGATTCTGTCCTGGGCTGAAGTCTGCATCAGTCCAAAACAAAACAGTGCAACAAAACAATGTTCATTAGCACATTTTACCTGTGTTACAGCATTCACCTTACCTGTCTGAAATCATACTCTCAATATTTTTAAAAGGCTAAAGGCAGAGAAGCACATGACCTCTGCACACAGAGACATGCCACTGGCTCAGGAAAGGTCACTAGAAGTACAGCCTTCTGCTGAGGTTGCTCTCACTGCTGCCAGCATGAAAGCTGTGTGCCATGCAACTGCACAGCACACAGTAAATCCAAATAGAATCCACAGGCCCCAGGCTCAACTCTGAACTGACTAAACCAGGAAAACACCTTGCAGGACCTCCAGATAGCACCACTCGTGTTTAACAGGGGCTTTCAAAATCCTTGCATCTCTCAGCTCCATGACAATTTTTAGAAAGCTCAGACAATGTTTATTTGGCAATGAAGAGAGCACATCAGCAGGCTAGCAAGGGAAGCAAGAGCTGACAGTCCCTGCGAATGTCCATGTACCCAGTTCTGTAAATGTACCCAGAAGCAGGAGAGAAATGAGGTTCACTGGAAGTGTGTTCCACTGGCCAGACTACAAAGAAGAGCAAGGAAAGCAGTGGAGCTCATCTGACAGTTTCCTACACGTGTGAGTGACTCCTTTGTCCCAGGCAGCCCGCAGAGGTCAGTGTGGCCAGCAGGCTGCTGTGCTCTTCCACACAGCCCTTCCGATCGCCCAATTCTCTTGAGGCACAATTTTTCTCGGTAAGAAAATTCATTTTGCTCTGCCTGCAGCTCTGGCCAAGATCACTATCTAGAGCACCCTTCCCAGCATTGAAATGTTTTAATCTAAAAGGAAGCTAAAAGTGTTCGGTGAGGACAACAAAGCTGAGTTTGTTTTTAGCAACTTACTTGGACCACGTCTTCAGCATTATGAGGGGACTGGACAGCAGACACCGGCTGTAAGAGCTCAGCTTCTTAATAACCTGAAAGATTTTGTACAGCAAATGTAAAATGAACAAGGGAAATTCAGTGTTCTGTGGAGATAATCATCAATGAACTTGGACTACTACAGATTTCCATCCTGTACCCTGTCCTGGGTAGCTTGCTACATGCCTCCTGTGTCTCAGAACAGACAACAGCATGAGCTATAGCTTTTTTTTTCTTTGCAAAACCAGGACTTAAATTTGGAGGTCTCTTTCATAAAAATGTTGATTTCAAGGTGCTTCACATTTTAAAGATGTCCTCTCCACCCCACCAACTGCAGCAACTCCTCCAGCAGGTTATGAGGACCAGGCACACACAGAAGAAACCACAAGGCTCATCTCATCTGAGAAGTGGGCTATAACATCAAAGAAGTAAGGAAGCTGGAGCACACTCACCTTTCCTTCAAGCAGGAACCTGGCAAAGTATTTGTAGCGATCAATACCTTCTGGATAATCAACTTCCACAGCAGGCAGCTGCCAGCTAACTCGATCTGGAAAGAGAAGATCACCCCAAGTCTCCTAAATGTTCTGAGAGGAGGGTGCATTTCCAGGGGAGGTAGGACAACACAGGCATTATGAGAAGTGGAGAGGACACTGCCACCACCCAGCCTTGCTCCTTCACAAGGGAAGCAGATGGCCACTGAATGCCTGTGCCAATGGGAAGATGCTGATGGTTAAATGCTATGAGTCACATGGAGCTACTCAAACCACTGCAAAGCTTTTGAAACAGTCCAAGCTGAGCTTGACCTTTCTGATAGTCATGGTAAAAGCAGCATTACAGTAACTGGAGGAGCTCTTGGACACAACTACCCAGTGACACTCTTTAAGACACTTACAGAAGACACTTGGTCTGTGACATCGAACTCTGCCTGTTTCAGGGCAGTAAGATGGAGGAGGATTTTCCAGAGGCTTTCCAAAGTGGCAGTATGGTGGCAGCAGGGCAGGAATCCACTCAGGTTCAACTGCAGACACACCTTAGGAAGGGAAAACAGAGGCCTGAATGCAAGCTTGCTGCCAAGGGCTGCCACTCCCCAGCAGCCCATGGGTACAGAGTAGGATTAGGATTTAATCTCCACAGATTAACTCCTGTCTCATTTTTCTGGTCAACTTTTCAGTTCCTCTGCTCACAGATCAGCAGTAGGAAGCCACCACTGACAGAGCTGGTACAAAGCAGCTACTTCAGAAGCTGAACTTCGCTCCAGCCAGTCCTGCTAGACAAAATCAGGCCAACATTTCCCCTGATCTGGGAAGCACAAGAATCCAAATCCCAGGATGCATGCCAGGAGGCACATAAACTGGAGCACAGGAGGTTCCACCTCAACACAAGGGGGAACTTCTTGACTGTAAGGGTCCCAGAGCACTGGCACAGGCTCCCCAGAGAGGTTGTGGAGTCTCCTTCTCTGGAGACTTTCAAGGCCTGTCTGGATGCATTCCTCTGTGACCTGAGCTAGATTGTGTGGTCCTGCTCTGGCTCAATGACCTCTTCGGGTCCCTTCCAACCCCTGACATCCTGTGACCACTCTGTAAGAAGCATGCTCACTCACCACAGCAAGGGACAACTCTGCTGAGGCATTTCTGAACTCCTCACCACCCTTAGAGAATGAGCAGGGACCGAAGCAGTCTCACCTTTCATGTACAGCTTTGTAGTCTCAACAATTTCTTGATACACCACAAACTCTGGGAGTTGTTTGAAGAGGACTGAGCTTGGATGGATGAACACGGGGTCATCCAGGAGAGCAGTCTTAAGAGGGCACAGAAGATTGAATCAGAGGAAGAGGAGTTACTGGAAATGCAGTTTCTTGATTGCATTTAATTTCAGGCTGTCTCAGCTGCACATTAATATGGTTTCATTAAGTGAAGAAGGTTTTTAATAACCCCATAATTTTCTGCTTCACCTTCTCTGGAGACATCAAGCACTGTGCAAGATGAACTAAAGCTGCTTCTTAGCCCTTTCATAATTCCTATGTAAAGGCTGGGAAATTGCAGCACTGGACACTTAAATCCTGTGGGGAAAGCCATCACATGCAGCCCAAATTCTGTGGGGAAAGCCATCACATGCAGCCCAAATGGTGCATCCCGGCAGGCTCTGCATGCAAGTGCCTTTCTCCCATGCAGGAGAAGGAGAGTTCAGGCAAAACAAGCTGTTTACCTTGTAGGCATTTTTCCACTTCTCATCCAGGAGCTCTTCTGCCTGAACCCTTCGGGCAACGTGATCCCCCAGCCCTGCCAGCACAATCTGTCTCAAGTACGTTGCTTGAGCTTCTGTTGGGGGCTTCATCTTTGGATCGACATAGAGACCAGCATCAGTGCAAACCGAGTTCACTGCAGGAGGGAAAAAAACACCCAGGTGAGTTAAGATTCCACAGGGAAAAAAGGTTGCAAAGCAGCAGCCCAGGTGGTTTGTGCGTGCCCCAGACAGCAGAACCAGAGGAGCTGGCACTTGCCTGCGGTTGTCAGCTGGCCTCTCAGGCGGCGGATCTCCAGCAGGGCTTTGTAGCGCAGTCCGTTCTCCTCGCAGAACTGACGGCTGCACCCGGCATACTCACAGGCCCCCACTGCTCCTGCAGAGGACAGGCAGGGGAGGGAAACGACTTAGCCCACCAGATCTCCTAATTAAACCACGTGTGGGACAGCACACGGGCGTAACACAGCTCCCACTCGCCAGGAGCCTGGCACACTTGGCAGGCTGCCCCCGCAAAATAACAGCTTAGAAAATACAGTGCTGGGCTTAGTCCTGCAGCATGAGGACGTTTCTGGCTGTGTACGGCTGAGAGCTCAGGGTGATGGGGAGGAGAACAGAAAGTTAAGAGCAGGGGGAAACTGCTGCCTGCCCTACCTAACATCACCATGAGGTCTCCAAGTTTTTGCATTGGCCCCTGCCCAGCCCAGATCTTCTGCATCTGTAAAAGCCTTGCTTTCTTCCCCTTCAGTTTCACTGTCTCTTCCTCACTTACAGCCGGCCTACAGGAAAGAGGAGACACCACCAGTGAGCATTGGGATTAGATGCAGAGAAGCCTCGCTGTGAGAAGGTGATGCACCCTGTAAGGCTAACTCACTCACCTGTCAAACTCTTCAAAGAGCTCCCGGACAGTCATGGCAGACACGATGGTGATGGTGTAGGGCAGGCAGTCCTGCTGCCTGCTGAGGGCCAACATCTTTGCATAGCGGGGGGCTACAGGAAACGTGGCCATTACTCTGCCCAGGGGACTAATAGGGCAACTCAGCTTTGCTGCCAGCTGCTGCTTCAGCCTGGGAGAGGAAGAGGAAAGTCATGCAGTGAAGCAACTCCTGCGTTAGAACAAGTTTGTGTTCCTGGTTTGGGCAGCCCAACTAATTTGATGTGCTTTCTCAGAATTTGTTATGTGCTGGTCCCAGAGGCTGGGGGAAAGATTCCTCTTCCTCTTGCAGCTCCCCCACTGCCCTACATGGCACACTCCTAGCACATTCCTTCCCTGCCCAAACACCCCAGGGCCAGTAAAAAGGACACAGGTTTAGTCAGAGACTGCTAAAATGATGCCAGTCCCTGTACACAAGCACACCCTCAGATGTGAGGGTTGAACAGGAGAAGCAGGCAGCAAGACAGCTGTGTCCACTGCCTTGAAGGTGAAGGCTGAGTAGCAGTGCTGAGAGGAAATTTTTGGGGGACCACAGATGTTACCTTCCTGTCATGGGAGGTTCCTTCAAGGCACCCAGAGCTATCAGCAACTCCTCAGCTGCTGCAAGTGTTTCTGCTGGAGGTGGTGTTGGAAATGGGAAGTTGATTACCTAAGGACACCAAAAGAAAATGCCTCTGAGTACATCACTGACACAGGTCCCTGTGAAGAGGGTGGTGAGATACTGGAAGAGGTTGCCAGGAAGGCTGTGGCTGCTCCCTCCCTGGAGGTCTTCAAGGCCAGGTTGGATGAGGTCTTGAGCGACCTGTTCTAGTGGGAGGTGTCCCTGCCTATGGCACAGGGGGGTTGGAACTGGCTGAGCTTTGAGGTCCCTTCCAACCTGAACCATTCTATGATTCTAAGAACAGTCTGAATACAGCTAAAGTCCTGGAAAGGAGAAAAATCTTCCCCACTGGTTACATGTGCCAAAGGAAAACATTTAGGATGTTTGCCAAAAGGGAGAGGAAAGGACAAATAATGGGAGGAAACACTTAGAACAAAAACATTAGGAAACAGGAATGCCAGCATCAGCCTCTGACCCCAGGCACCGCCTAGGGCAGGTTGCTGGAAAGTCTAACTCCAAGTATTACACTTTCTGAAAGTGCTTAACTATCTCCAAAACACAATCCCTGTTTGGACAAGTTTGTTTTTTTTTTTTTTCCCCACTGTTAAGAACATAAGAAAGTTCTTATTATCTGAGCAAACATGTCTGTTAAGGCCTGATGGAATTCACAGCAGCTTCTGCAATTGGGTCCCAGGATCCTGATGTCTAACACAAAGCACAGCCTCAAGCAATGGTGACAGGAGACATTTGTGCTTGTTTCTGGCCCTGCTTTGATAAGAGCTATGGTACAAAGCGAATTTACACCTCACCTTTTCTATATTCAATGCTTTCATTTGCAGAATTAAGTCTTCTACTGGTCGGTTTGTTATTTCTGGAGCAGAAAATTTCTCAAAGTCCATGAAGACTGCTGAAGAGTATAACCTAGTGGACCAGAAAGACGGCTTAGAAACTTCAGTGAAACTCTAACTTTAAAAAGATATGCATGGAAAAACTGTCAGGAGATTTAAAACAAAGGCAGCTGTGGGTGCTGTTTGCACACCTATGTAATGATTTATATGGCTGGAGCATACCTTAGGCACAAAAAAATGACGTGGAAGTGGAATCCTAATGGACCGAAATAGTGGCAGAGGAGATCTAGGTTGGACATTTGGAAAAATTTCTTTACTCAAGAGTGGTCAGGCATTGGAACAGGCTGCCCAGGGAGGTGGTGGAGTCCCCGTCCCTGGGGACGACCAAGAAAAGTGTGGACATGGCACTTTGGGACATAGTTTAATGGCCATGGTGGCATTAGGCTGACAGTTGGACTCTATGAACTTAGAGGTCTTTTGCAACCGAGACAATTCTATGATTCTGTGACAACCTGGCCAGCAAAATAAGGGTTTTTATCAAGACGAAGGCCCTCAAGAAGCCACACTGTCAAAGCAGTACCACAGCCACAGTTCATGTTCCCGTGTGAATGAAGAGCAGACAAAACCAAGCATTTCAAGCAGCGCTAGGTCCTTGTGACAGGGGCAGCAGTAAAAAGGGAAGCTGTAATTCAAGTCACACTGACAGGTGTTGGCTGGGTGTTTGTTTCTCCTAAGCCTCCCCAGGGCAGGTAGCTAACCTGTAGCAGTGCCCTGGTTCCGTGCGGCCAGCCCGCCCTGCCCGCTGGTTGGCAGAGGCCTGGGATATCCAAGTGACTCTGAAGGAGGAGACCCCTGTGATCCTGTCATAGAAACGCTTCTTCACCTTCCCACAGTCCACCACGTATTTGATGCCTGGGATGGTGAGTGAGGTTTCTGCCACGTTGGTGGCTACGACGCACAGCCTGGTGCCGGCAGGAGGAGCCCTGAATACCTACGAGAGACAGATGGACAAGGGGGACACACTGCCAGCAGCGGAAAAGTGGCAGGCAGGCAGCTTGCATGGGTTGCAAAGGGATGACAACGCGTATGGCACTGCTGGTGAAACCCAAGAGTAAGACCAGAGACTTAACTCTTTCATCTTCAGCTCTGCAACTCTACCCAGCTCGGTCAATCCCTCAAAAACACACTCAGGAGCTGCAGATGGAGCAGACACCAGTGCTGAGCTGTGTTCAGACACCCTGCTCTTACCTGCAAAGCCCAGGAGGGAATGCAAGAGCAGACACCAGTGCTGAGCTGTGTTCAGACACCCTGCTCTTACCTGCAAAGCCCAGGAGGGAATGCAAGAGTTTGTATAAACTGCCTCTCGGCAGCAAGATCCCAACATGGCCTGGAGCCACAATGACTTTTAACATGCTGCAGAACTGTCACTTTTCATCTCTCCCAACCTGCTGAACTGGCACATCAGGATGATCCCATGCCAAGCAAGGCCTGCTCTGGTTCCAGCCCAGCCTGCCCACTGGGCCACTCAAATCAGTCCACTGGTGGACAGCCCAAGATGGAAACGTTCACACAGGAAGCACAGGTGTAGCCAACAGCCACCTCTGTCTGTAAGGACCATTTACTCACGGTGACAATAAATCCCTTACCTTTGCTTGTTTCTCTGGTGCTAGCAAAGAATAGAGTGGGAGCACGAAGAGCGGAAGGGATGAATCAGATTTCTCATCTGTGAAAAAACACCAAGATTGCTAAATACACAGTAAAGGCAATCTCCAGGCTCAGTTCCAACAATGTCCTCACAAACACCACTCCACTTACAACCAGCCAAGTACTTGGTACAAAGCTGAATCTGTAGCTTTTCTCTGGTACTGCTGTTACCACACCAGTTTAGCAAGGACAACCAACTCATGTCACACATTTCACAGGTGACAGGAGAAATGGAACTTCTATTTCAGAAGTGTCAAACCTTCTTCTGAGTCTCCATCTCCTAAGTCAAGGTCAATATCAGATCCTGCAATATCATCATCAGTATCAGGATCTCTATCTTCATCTCCTTCATCCACTGGTACAACAGAGTAGTTGTCCAGATCAATTTTGGGGAGTGTCTGAGAAAGACAAAGGGAAAAAAGAAAACAAAACCCAACAGCAGAGCGTTAAGGGGAGACACAAAGAGCACCTTTTACTGCTTGGGAAGGAAAACTGAGCTCTTACTCCAAACATTTACTGAACTGAAGGTGACAGAGGGTTTGAAAGGTTTCATTGGTATTTTAAGGCTGAGGTTCAGCATTTAGGAACTGTGAGAGTCAGAGGGGATAACCCAAGTACATTAAACACCATTTTGTGCCAAGCTAAGCTTCTTCACTTGAAGGACAGTGGGAAAGGGTAAAAATCTCTTTACTTCAGGCCTCTTCAGCTACCAGGATCCAGTATCAGTGGATAGCATATATCTCTAGCATCAACATCTCCCGCTAACAAAGCACATGCAGGACTTGGGTGGAACCCAAACACTACCTATTGTCACAGATGCATCAGTCCCAGTTTTGGGTAAGAAACAGCAAGATGAGGAGAAGCCTTGGAGCCATTATGTCTGCACTCCTTCCATTAAAATTTCAGTGGTCAGTACTCAACTGAAATCAATCTCCTGCCCGTAACATCCAGGCAAACGTTTCAGCACTGTGCTGCTCTTAATGTCACAGTTCCCAGGGTGGGTAGTATTACTGGATTTCCTGAGGGCACCTGTGTAGACTACAAAGCTTCATGCAAGTCTGAAGCAGCCTGGTGAGCAGCACAGGCAGAGAGGAGTGCTGTTTTGCAGGGAGGTAGCTGCTCCTTCCTGCCTCTCAGACAAACTCTCCCCATCACTCATTACCATCATTTTCTTCCGCTTCCTTGATTTCTTAAATTTTCTGATTTCTTCCACTGATTCTTCTTTGTCTCCATCTGCTCCTGCAAAACAGGCCAATGGAATTACTGTTAGCTGAGCATGCCTTCCCTACAGAACAACTGGATGAGTGGAATCAGATCCCACTCCCATCTTTCTGGGGATTCAAGCATCACAGAGTGAAAGAAGCAAACAGTCACATCGAAGGCAGAGGGGACAGGCAAGACATCTACATTTAAAGCTATAATTGCATTTAGGAATCATGCTGAGGATCAAGAGGAGAGCATATGGCAATTGTATGCCTTGAGGTTTAGATTATTAGCTGAGCCAGATTAGAATGTGACTTTCTAAAGTCATCCTGGCATCTTCCATTGCCCTGAAAATAAACAGTACCATTTCCACTTCAACTCATAACTAACAGAGTAAATGAAGAAATGCAATGGACTCTGGAGAACACAAACTCTTTCCCCAGACTAATTCAGCCATCAAAATCATCCACAAAGAGACCTTTCCCCTAACTTTTTTTTGTGGCTGGTTGATTGGTTTTGGTTTTTTTTTTTTTTCTTTTTCTTGTGTGTGGTGTGTTGTTTGTTTGGGATTTTTGTTTGGGTTTTGTGCCAGGGTTGGTTTGTTTGTTTTCTTGCTTTGGTTTGTTTTAAACAAAAGCTCTTAAGTGCAAAGCAAGCTCACTTCTCAGGGGGATGAATTCAAAGCTTATCAGTCCCTTATTCTATGGCATTACCTGCAGTGCTGTTGTTTTTTTGGAATGGAAAGGCTTTCCTTAGCCTTCTACAGAGAGAGTGGACTTCTGCCTGGCCTGTTAAGAACACCAAAATCCCACCTGCAAGAGAAGAAATCACTCAGCCTCAGTAGGGATTTTCACCTTGAAAAGCTTCAGATCTCATCCTTGATAAAAGACAGGGGGAATACATTGTGAAGTAACAAGGAGGAACAGGATGTTTGACTGCATCTGCCTTCTGCTACACCCTTGAGAAAGATGCTAATGGACCTATGATTTCATTGAAAGGTAAATTTCAAAAGAAAACCCTTCTAAGTCAAAGCACACAATACAGTACCAAGTCTTCAGCTTAAAAGCCTCACCCCAATGCTGAACTACACAAACTTCCTGAAAAACCATCCCAGAAAGCTTCAGGCATAGTGAAGTGTATTGAATGTGAGAAGCTGTTGGCAGTGACCTTACCTGAGGGCAGCATTCGATGGATTTTGCAGACCTTTCTGAAGCACTCTCCACTGTAGTCCTCTAAGGGAGTTTTCTTGTTAAAATGAACAGTGACAGGGAATTGCCTTGAATCCACCTAGAAGGTAAATGCAAAGAAAATTGTTGGTTTGCTGTCTTAACTCCAGCATTATCATCACAGCCTGCAGGGGAGAACCAGAACAGCTCACCCTTGATTTCTGTACAGTTTCTGGGTTTTGGCAACCTAAAAAGCAGCAGACACACAGAAGTTAACAGTGTGGGCTACGCTGAACACCACAAACCCAAACTAGAAACCAAAAAGTTTCTCTGTTTCAGATCACCAACTGAGACTGAGGCTTTCTAGTCCTCCTGAGCTTTAACTTAGAGGTTTTCAAGGTAATCAGATCCTGCCAGGGCAGTTTTCTGATACAAATGGAAAGGAAAACACCAAGTCCCCAGAGAAACAATAGCCTACACAGAGTCACTGTTTTGAAATTGGTATCTGAAAGATCTCAGCACCAACTGGAAAGATTAGATTGCCTCTATTTTTTAATTGGTTTCAGAAAGGAAGCCCTCCCTGTACTTTTCAGCCATTAGATCTGATGCAGGTCCCAGGGAGGAGGAGGATACCTGAATGACAGGAGGTGTGACAGAAAACAGCCTGCTGTTACTGGTGAAGTCCTCCACACGAAGGGTAGCTGACATGATGATCAGCTTCAGTGGCAGCCCTTTCTGCAGGGACACAAACGTGTTATTCTGTGCCTGAAAGCAGGCAGCAGGTAAAGCTACACAAACCCAGAGAGATAAGCAGGACTGGATACAGCTTTCTGCAGCAAAACACTCAAAATCCAAGACAAGAAAATCACCTTGTCAAGAGACAAAGCATGCACACAGCTTCACATGCAGTCACAGAATGGTTTAGGCTGGAAGGGACCTCAAAGACCATTTAGTTTCAACCCCCACTATAGGCAGGGATCATCTCCCACTAGAACAGGTCGTTCAAGGCCTCTTTACCCTAGCTTTGAACACCTCCAGGGAGGGAGCAGCCACAACCTCTGTGGGCAACCTGTGCCCATGTCTCACCACCCTCACTTTAAAGAACTTCTTCCTACACATCCTGTTTAAATCTCCCCTCTGCCAGTTTAAACCCAGTACTCCTTGTCCTGTCATTACAAGATCTTGTAAATAGTTCCTCCCCAGCCCTCCTGTAAGCCTTCTTCAGACACTGGAAGGCTACTACAGGGTCTCCTGGAAGCCTTCACTTCTCCAGGCTGCAGAGCCCCAACTCTCATAGCCTGTCCTCATAGCAGAGTTGCTCCAGCCAGTGAAATCAATGTGTCTTAAAAGACAATAGACCCCAGAGAGGCAGTCCTGATAGTGACAGTGGCTGCCTCTAAACCACTCTATTCTCTCTCCATCTGCAATTAAAACAAACAGAGATGCCAAGCACCTCCCTGCAGTCCCCCAGCCCCCAGCATCAGTCAAGACCAAGGACTTGATGATGTCTGCCTCAAAATGTCTCCCAAGTACTGCTGTTGGTGGATTACTCTGGGGCAGTAGTACACACCTTGCTTTCCAGCAGGCTGCTGATTTTAATTATTTACACTGTAAGTCTAAGATGAGTTGCATATTAACTGATCCACTATCTGTTGGTACTGCTATGTATTATTTTCCCATTCTGTTTCTTTGAAAGACAAAACACTTTGTCTGAGCTTCACTTCCTGGTTTCCATCAGATCTCCATCAACTTCCAACTCACAGAGCCCTTCCTCCCAGAGAGCCTCCCCAGCTCAACAGCATCCAACTGCTTCTCTTACCTTTGCACGGAGAGGCACAATGCGAGACAGGAGGCCTATCAAGATATCTGTGTACATGCTCCTTTCGTGGGCCTCATCAATAATGATGACTTTGTACTTGGAAAGCAGAAAGTCCTGAGAAGAGAGATTCGTTTCACTGCATGAAGCCTCACCCAAGGGCATCTTTAAGTCACTATGACCTACAGCTATGCAGGCACCGACCCCCATCTTTGTGGCTGCAGCCTCTCCCAGGATTTGAGCACCGTTTAATGTGTTTACCCTACACGGAGCAGCCTCTTTGCTCTCATTTCACACAGCAAGATAACCTAATGTTTAGGGACTTGGGCAAGATTAGAAAGGGTTAAGGTAAAATACATCTCCAGTAGTGAAAGAGATTTTGCTGCGGGAGGTTGGCAGCAGATCTGTACAACGCAAGAGGCCTCTCTTCCCAGAATATGGAATATTCTTCATGACTCTGGGGACAGCAACTTACCTTCTGAATTTCTTTCAGCAACACACCATCTGTCATGAACTTGATTTGTGTCTCGTCTGAAACGTTGCCTTCGTACCGGATTTGATAGGAAACCACTCTGAGGAAATACCAAGGCAGCCACAAGAAAAACCACAGGGAGAAACTGAAAATTCACAGTCAGAACAAGAGGTAGCCCTCAGCCTAACTACATCAAGTCTTACTGCCAAGGCAAGACACAAAGCACACCATCAGCTCCCCAAAGCCTAGGACAGACAGAATGCCAGAAGCTGGGACACACAGCAGTGTCACTGGATTATTTCATTGTTATGGGATGCTTCCTCACGTGGAGACAAGCTAGGACCACTTCCCACACACCATCTCCATAAAGCTCTCTCTCAAAAGTAACTCACAACCATTGCAACCCTGCTTATGGTTTGCTTTTTTAGGTAGACAAACCCACAGTGGTGTTTGTAAGTAATCTTACCCTAGCTCTTCACCCAAGAGTGAACAAACAAGTCCTGATTTCAGTCTATGACATGCAGAGAGCATCTCAGCCTTAGCTTCATAGCAAGTCCCAGGGGTTTTTATCCTCACCTGTGTGACAGGTTCATTTCTTTAGCAACTCTCTGGGACATGGACACTGCAGCCACACGCCGAGGCTCGGTGATCCCAATGGCACCACTTGAACTAAAAGGGTGGAGGAAAGGAGTTGTTTGGTTGCTTGAAGAGAGAAACACTTAGGAAGATGACAACAGGACCGCTGCACAACAGTTCTAAATTAAGTAGCATCATGCAACATGAATTTAATTCTAGTCAAAGGAAAAAGACAGAAAGGAAGCTTTGGGGTTATCTTTCTTTTATATGTGTATTCATCTGAAAATGCATCTATCACAGAAAGCTTTTGCTGTCTCTGCATTCCAGCTCTTTGAACTCCAGCCTCACTGGACAAACTTGTGACAACGGGCCTCTGAAAGCAGAGGTTAAGCTATGTGAGATGGGCAGGCAATAAAGGCCCTGTGGGAAGACCAGAACAGTGGCTTGGAAGGAAATTTTTACCTTAGAGGTTTCGAGAGATTATGTGAAGAGACTTTTGCAAGTCAGGCTTATTCCCTTCACATTTTTAAAAAGCTCTTTCAGTGTGGCCACTACCACTGCACAGAAAAGACCAGGTTCAGTTTAGGCATAGCAGAAGAAATTAAATCAGAAGTGAGCTTAGCTTGGATTCTACCAGTTGTTTGCTGCATACAGAAGAAGACTCCTACCTGGCATAGCCAGCTTCATAGAGAAACTGAGGTACTTGTGTGGTTTTACCACTTCCTGTCTCCCCACATATGATCACAATGGGATTCTCATTAATGGCTTCCATGATGACCTGCTCTTCTGCCAGGATTGGAAGCTTCAGTCTTGCCTCCTGAAGAATATAAAACACATATTGTTTTGCCTCTTGTTCCCTTTTTGTTTCCATCAGGATTTAAAACTTGTTACCTTCCTTAGTTTATAAAACCTACAATAAGGAATTGTCATCTCTGCAGCTCAAAATACTCTAAACCAGCTAATCTCACACTAGATATGTCCAAAACCTAGAGCCATCAGAGCAGCTTCCTAGAAAACAGCTGGCAAGCCCTGCACCTTAACTGGTGAAACTTCAGAGAATCACAGAACATTAGAGGTTGGAAGGGTTCTCCAGAGATCATTGAATCCAACCTTCCTGCCAAAGCAGGATCACCCAGGGTAGTCTGCACAGGAATGCATCCAGGTGGGTTTGGAAAGTTGCCAGAGGAGACTCCACAACCTCTCTGGGCAGCCTGTTCCAGTGCTCTGTCACCCTCACTGTAAAGAAGTTTCTCCCCATGTTGAGGTGAAACCTGTAGCTGTTGCTCCTTGTTTTATTGCTGCAGACCACCAAAAAGAGACTTGCCCCATCCACTTGACCCCCACCCCTCAGATATTTATGCACAGAGCCCTTTGAGTTTATTAATGCAGCACTTCAAGGAAAAACTCCTTTCACAACTGTCTGGTCTGTGCAGACACATGCCCTCTTTACAGGGCACTCTGTCCACAGCAAATGGAATGAACTACCCTGCCCCAGGTACAGCAAAATGCAGAGACAAAAGTGACTTCACAAGATTTCCCAGCAAAGAATAGAAGACTGCTAATAGATTCTGTATTAAAAAGCAGAGACAAACAGCGATGGCCCAAAACAACTCTGGTTTTCCTTCTGCTAGATTAGACAGGCCCAAAGCTCAGACATGTATGATGTGCCAGAACAAGGACCCTGCGTGCACACTGTTGCTATGCAGCATTAGCAAGAGACATGAGATAACGCTCCAGTGTCTGCAGTGACCTAATCTGATGGAGGACACCATCGTTTCCAACCCCTGTGATAAGCAGTTCACTGTTCAGAGAGCCTCACCTGAATCTCAGGAGACCTGTCCACTGGCACAAAAACTGCAGGCTTGCAGGGTGGCTTGTTGGAGGCTGCCTGGCAAACTGGCACACTGGAACCTGCTGGCTTCTGGTTAGCCACTGCCTTCTTCACACTTTCCTCTGGCTTTTCAGCACTACTCAAATCACTGGCTGAAGGCTTTTCAACTTCTTGTTTCTGGTCTTCCTCCTCCTCCTCAGAGCTACTGTGTTCTTCTTCAGGCTCTAATTCTGAATCTGTGCTGTGTCTTCTCTTGTTTGCACCACTGATGCTCCTGATTTTTTCAGGTACAGTAGCCTCTGGCTCTTGTAGCACCCTAGAACACAACATCAATATGTGAAATATGCTTTGGTCACTGTTCCCCAGGACCTCAATCCAGGCACATCTTCCACACAAACCAGAAAAGTCATTGCCTGAGTCTGAACCCAGTGCCTGCATGTAGAAACATGTTGGGTACTGTGCAGACAGCAGGAAAGACAGAGACATCAACCCAGTTCTCCAAGAATGGAGTTCTTGGAGGTTTTCACAACTCTGCTAGGCAAAGCCTCAGCTGAACCCACAACTAGACTCGTACCTAAGCACATTCCACTCTGTTATTTATTCATTTCTTCAGAAGGTTATCTCTGTAGCTTAAGTTATTTCACCACTTGATAAATCCAGTAAGGATGGACTGCATCAGTTGATGTTTTCCCATACAACAGCCAAGTAAATGACTATCCATCAACCACTTGTAAGAGAATGCAGGTTTAATTGTCATCCACAACATCCCTCATGAGCCAGAATTGTTTAAGTTGGGAAAGACCTTCAAGATAATAGAACACACTAGGCTGGAAGGGGCCTCTAAGGGTCATCAAGTCCACCCTCTGCCAACCATTATTGACAGGGAAGACCAAATTACTTTAACTGCCATCTTCTGAAGGGGACATCAGTCAAACGAGACAATAACAACTGTATTATCAGTTAGAAACAACTTATTTAACTTTGTCCATTCTGAAGAATCTATGCAGTAAGAATTAAAATTAAAAAAAAGCCAGGAAATTTGCCAAGTTTTCAACCAGAGTGATAAAGCAGAGTGGCTCTTTCCAAAAACTCTTTACCTCTTGGTCTGATACATGCGCTCCCCAACACCCAGTTTGGAAGTAGTGTAGAGAAGTTTCATTTCTGCCTCGGAAGCTTGGACCTCATTCAGCTTGCTCAGCAACTCAGCTCGCTGTTTGGGAAGAACAACCAAAATCAGTGCTAATTGCCACCAGGAAATAATGTCATTTCAGGCTTTGTGCCTCACTGTGTTCTGGCAGCTCTTTCAGTCAAGCTGTAAAGATGTTTACTGCTGCTATGTGGTCAGTCATCCCCCCCAAGTGAAGATTTCAGCCCCACACAAGACCAAAAATAGAAAGGTTGACTTGACCCCCGCATGGCAGTAATGAAAAGCTCAGCAGCACCTTCAAACAGTAGCAAAGAAAATGGATTTGACATCAAATGGAGTGAGAGCTGGAGCAACAGAAGCTTCCCTTCCACTCCATCACGTGGCACACAGCACTGGCAGGAGGTCAGACAGCTGCAGTTGTAAACAAGCTCCAAAACCAGAATGAGTTTGTCAAAACCATTATTCAGACACTAAAATGATCAGGATTTTTGCCTGGAAAGCTTTTACTAAGACAAAAAAGCTCAATTTGCATAAACAAAATGCACAAAAGCTGCCAACTCTTGTACATGGCCAGTGGCAGAGTTTGGGGTGCATCAAGCTTGGTATTTTGCACCAGGACAAAGCTTCTCCTAAGACCTGTTCCACAGAACACTTTTCAAACGGGGCATCAGCTACCCTGCTAGTGATGTACTTCACAACAGCCATTCAGCTGCTCAAAGCCAAAGAGAAAACAGGAACCAGGACCCAGCAATGATATGGTCTTGCAACACCTGACCCACAGTGAGGGAGAGGAATGCTTCAAGAGTCAGACTCTGGCTTTGCCAGAGCACCCAGCAAAGGAATGACTTGATGCTGCTGTAACATGAACTCTCAAACTTCAGCATCTGCATGTCCTCAAGATGCCCTGGACAGATTCACATCCCAACACTGCTTGCTGGCACAGCAGTGCAGTCACCCCACCTCTGGCTTGCCACAATAGCAATGCCAACTGCATTACACACTGGGGACCGCCAGTGTCACGGCACGAGGGAAACCTCAACACCTGCTTACTGGTACCAGACTTTCCTGTACCCTTCTCATCCACCCCCTCAACACAAGTCACAGAGCTGGAGGTACTGGTAAGCAGCCACATACCTCTTTCTTCTTTTCCTTCTGCTCTAAAATTTTCTGCAGGTTTTTCTTCTGTTTCTTGCTCAGGGGTTTCTTTGGCTGTTGCACAACACACGCTACCTTTTTCTTCTTTGCTTTTTTTGCTGGCAGGACCAGGGCATTACTTTCATCAATTCCCTTCAGCGTTGCTTCATCTGAAAGCATGCGTTTGGTTAGTCACCCGTACCAGGTGGATTATTTTCAGTGCCCTGCTCAAAAGCCTTATCACAAACCACACCAGATTTAGCTGGCTTAGGCAAACACAACCCTTATCCCCCAGACAAAAAAAAAAAAAAAAACAACTCCCACATCCTCAGCAAAGGCAAAAGACCACAAAACTAGGGACTTGATGTCCCTGTGCTCACTATATCTCAGAGGGCAATTTTCCTTGACTTACATAACAGCACTAAAGAAATCTTTGCTTATTTAATTCCCAAAGGGTAAGGGGGCAGCCCAGGGCATGGCCCAGGACACAGCATGCTTTGAGATGACCCCACTGCCTCCTGCCTCTCCCTGACATCAGTCATTTTTAATACTAAAAATTGGTATTACTGAAGTTCAAATAACAAAAATGGTGTCATAGATGTGTGTGTGGGGGGGTTTAAAAGAACATTGGAGAATGCAAATGCTAAGCACGTTTTTCATAATTGCCTTAGTAAAGAATTGCTGAGATGCAGTCATTGCTTTAAGAGCTCTTAATGCAAGGTCTGTAAAATACTTTAACTGTTATGCTTCCAACAGAAGTATAATACACCCACTGTAAGGACATGATGGCAATTCTCATCTCAGCAGCTCTATAGTCACTTGAGCAAGTGTGCAAGAACTAATATAACGCCTGAGAATCACTGAATGGTTTGGGCTGGAAGCGACCTGAAAAATCATCTAGTTCCAACTCCCCTGCCATGGGCAGAGACAGGTTCTTGAATGTTTCCAGGACTGGAGCTTCCATGACTTCTCTGGGCAACCTGTTCCAGTGCCTCACCACCCTCACGGTAAAGAATCTATTCCTAACTTCAAGCAATCGTCTTTCAGTTTGAAGCCGTTAGCTCTCTTCCTGTCCCTACGTGCCTCCGTAAAATTCCCTCTCCAGCTCTCTTGGAGCTGCTGAAGGCCTCCCCGGAGCCTACGCTGCTTTTGGTGTTCGCTATTTCCTAGTAGCAAAAGTTATCGCAAAGGCTGGGAGTTGGACTAGATGACCTTTAGAGGCCCCTCCTAACCCAAACTACTCTAGAAAGCGAAGAGCCGGACGGGACGGGGCCGAGCAGGGCCGGGAGGCCCCAAGAGAGCATCCAAAGCGGGGCCCACCGCACCTCCCAGGTCCAGCGGCAGGTCCAGCGGCTCGGCGGCGGACGCCGGCTCGGCAGTGCCGCGCTGCAGCCGTGCCTTCCAGTTGTGCCTACGGCGGGCCCGGCCCATGGCGGCAGCGGAGCGGCGAGCGGCGCCCGGCGCGGGCACACGTGCGGCTGCCG